>JANBQT010000011.1:0-62092 GCA_027577315.1 Coemansia sp. RSA 921 | reverse complement strand
TCGGAATTGTCGGCCAGTTGTGTCTCGCTCAAATCGGCGCCTTGGCCGCCCATGCCCATATACTGTGGAAAGTCCATTTTTACTTGTGGATTGAGGTAATAGAAGAAAAATAATAGACGTGTGCTGAAATGCGTTAAAAGCTGAAAGCGAAATGTGGTACGTAACAGCTTCTTTGCTTGATCGAATCGCAAAGATGTGATTACCACCGATTTGATATTCATTGGGCCATGCGTTTGTTTTCGGTTTGCCGTTATCCACAAAATACACCTGTGCTATTCTGTTATTTGGCTCTGCTAATTTTGGCTATATAAAAACTTTATATCCCTGCCGTCGCCTTGTTTGCCTTTGTTTTTGTTTTAGCGGACCGCTTGACCACATGTCTGCCACTATCCGCTAACAATAAAACATTATTTGGCTGATCGGCTTTACAGTCTCATGAGTGGCACATATGCACAATTGCATATTGTGCGCTTTAGACATCCACAAAGCCAAATAACTCGTCAAATACGGAATGTATCCAGTTAGAGCCTGGTAAAAGTTTAGACAACATCTTTATGAAATGTCGAGATCATTTAAAAGACAAAGCCAGCATTTTTCAAGATTTTCTCTTCAATCTGTTTTCACCATTCAAATTTCTAGAATGATATCTGCATTTATACTTTTTGCCATCGGTGTAACCACCACACTGCTGGCCGCAGCTGACTCCAAGTTTTATGTATTTGGCGATTCGCTGTCCGATACTGGTCGATTAAAGGAAATAACGCATGGCGTTTTCCCGCCAAAACCATACTGGAAAGGACGGTTTTCGTGTGGTCCCGTTTGGAGTGAATATACATCACTTCTCCAGAAATCTGCGCTAAAAAGCTACGCTGTGGCTGCTGCCACTGTTGCAACTACAGACACCAAGTTATTTGGACTTATTCCGATGAGTATTCCCAGCACACATGACCAAATAATGTCATTCGCAAGCGCCAATGTTCCCAATATTGCTAATAGTACAGCAATTTTGGAAATTGGCGCTAATGATGTTATGAATGCAATTCCCGATATTCTGGACAACAAACTAAGCATTGGCTCGTTTGCCAAATCTTTGTCAGACAAGGTCGTGTCGCAGCTGCAGATGTTGAAGAGCGCAGGGTTCAAAAACATATATGTTGCAAATATTCCACCGCTTGACAAAATTCCGCTTATGATTATGCAAAAACAAACCAAGGAAGCACGCACAATAGTTTCTGCATATAACCAACTATTGCTGGCCAAAACAGATATATGGGCCAAGGCGTCGAATATTAGCAACTTTGCAATGCTAGATATGAACATGTTTTTGCAGACCGCATTGTCAAAGACTGTGACAAATGCGTTGGGTATTTCTGATACTACAAACTCATGCGTTGGTGGAGAGATTCTAGAACTGCTAACCGGTAGTAGCTCGTGGACTTCTTTGCTTGATTCTGAGTTTAATATTAAAGAGGCCATTGTCTGCTCGGATCCACAAGCACACTTTTTCTGGGATCCGCTGCACCCAGCTGACCGAGTGCACCGGCTATTCGGTTATTATGTTAATGTTGTTATAACTGAACGCATACGCGGAAACACAGTCACTCTATCAGAAGACCTGCTCATTCAGCTTATTTCCAAGCACAAACTCAACACTATTCCTCCTCGTCCGGCATCTCTTTCATAGTAGCAAAACTCGTTGATTTATAACAATACACAACAGTACACACACATTTGTATTTTGTTTATTCAAAGGAGCTGGAATGCGCTACGTTCTGTTTTAAACAGCCATGAGGCTGGATGTAAACAATGCACAATCTCTTTTTAGCGTACACATGTAGAAGATCCGATTTGCCAACCAAAAATTAATGACCGGCAGATGTGTGGTAATTCAGGTGGCTCAAACAATCGCTTATTCTTCAGCAATGGGGTCTGTTTACCGGTGGTCGAATCATCATTTCGGCCAGCTTGCCCTCATTTGGGGGTTTTGTATATAAGCATGCTTTCAAGGACGCTTTGCTCTGCTCAATCTATACATGATTCTATTTTCTCCCTTGCTCGTCAAGTTATATTACCACAAAAAGACTGGACTTGGTTATTT
This sequence comes from Coemansia sp. RSA 921, assembly GCA_027577315.1. NCBI lineage: Eukaryota > Fungi > Kickxellomycota > Kickxellomycetes > Kickxellales > Kickxellaceae > Coemansia > Coemansia sp. RSA 921. The sequence continues at coordinate 59,994 of JANBQT010000011.1, read as the reverse complement.
ACCTTGAAATGGCGCCAAACAACCACCGTATACGCAACAACCAGCTTCCCAGCTTTAAGCTAGACGCCGTTGAAATCTGCCCGCGCTGCAGACGAGTAATATATGTATATGATTATATTAATCACCTTATAATCTGCTCAAAGATAAACGACGAGGTTACTCCCAAGTAAAAGTATGCTGACGTAGCTTGATTTTTATGCAAATAAACTTGTCAGCTTTGTGCAAAAACGCTCATGCAAACCAAACGTTTATTAATTGCTTTTTCATATGCGTTGCTCCGAGTTCGGTACCAGAAATGCACACACTGCATTTATATAAACTGTGTTGCCGGCTGGGCGCAGGCTCTCTGCTTGACACGCAAGACACCGAGTTGCAAAAAGCAACAAATCATTGTTAGAAAACTTTAGTGTACACTATATGTATTCTATTTGCGGGATTGGCCATTTGACTGACAAAATTAATTCCTCTTGAACAATAGCCGAAACCATGTTTGCAAAAATATAGGGGAAGGGTGACGCAAGCACCAGAATCCGCTTTATCGGGTGACTGTATTGTTTGAATGTGTGCCGGCGGTTTTTTAATTCTTTCAAGGGAGGCGCAAGGAATCAGGCACGGGTGATAATTGACCAAGTGGGATGGGGAAAAACTGCATTGCGTAAATTGTTGCTTTTGTTGTCAAGTATCCCGAAAAGTTATATTTGCGTGTTTGGGCGGTGTACCGGACCGCGCTATTCGTGATTCTATATAAACTTGACCCAAGGTGTCACTCACGTTGTATTAAAGCCGTCCCTAGCTGTATATTCTGGCTTTTTCCTTTAGCATTCTGACTCCCACTTTTTCGCTTCGTGTACATTAATACTAGCAGTGGCCTACAAATTCTCTGTAGTATAAAAAGCGTCTCTGCCGTCTTCTAGCAGCCAAGCTTAACAACCAAGCTCCAATACCGTTTCTTCTTAAAAACACTAACTTTGCGTAGAGGAATTCTAAAATATTTATTACTATTTCATTCAAACAAACTAGTAATATTATTACTCATGGGTCTCCAAAAGGGCAATCCTCTGCAGTTATCGCTTACCAGTGGCAAACACTACTATCAATGCCCTGCATGCAGCCAGTGGATCCACAAAACCGACTATGACTTGCACAAGCTGGGCTGCGAAATTGGCGCGATTACTCTTGGCGGTCTGTAGCTATTCGAGTTGATCAAAATTTTGAATCTTTAATAAATATGCTAAATTGCGTTTCGTTTTTCACTGTGAAAGGTGTTTGTGGCTCCCGGCAATTTACAAGAGCTATTTTTAAATATGCCCAATTATGCCAAAAATTTCAAATGCCCGGTGTCCCTGCACATCTGGAAGATCATATTTGCTTAAAACAGCGACTATGAAATGAGAATTCCAAGTTTTGTATAAAAGCTTCAATATGTCCACCTAATTCTGATGTACGCAACTTTCTTTTTTTCTTTCGAATTATACATTCGCCTTTTCTTACGAAATTATCTTGAATACTGCATACAAAATGACAGCAAACGGTTCGCAGCCATCAACTCCGTCTGACATTTCCAATATTGCCATTTGCTGTGAGTTCTGCAAAGAGTACTATTTCTATAAAGAATATATCAGTCATCGCGGGCTCTGCCTACTTGCCACAGTGGATAGACTTCATCGCTAGTTTTTAGTTTACAGCTGACATGATGCCTTTGGCATGAAACCCATGATCTGGTTTAAATACAAGCACTAAAAGCATTTATATTACACTGCATATACTCGGTATATGGATGGACAGTATTACCGAGCATTTGGAAACTATGTTTTTTATTGACTGTATTACACAGCTGGCCTAATTAACTTTATGCTGAAAACTTACGCTTTGGGCTACCGCTACAAAATGGCAACACAGAAACAACACTGCGTAATATGTTTAATTGGCAGGCATATTGAATAATCATGGTTTGTTCAACCTTTTGAACTTACTGCAAACGTTTGAGGATAGCATAAACAATACGTTTGACAATAGCAATTTAAGTTGACTTATTTGCAGATTATATTTAATCAAAATACTGGTAAATTAGAATTACCGCAGCCAAGAAAACAGCTGTGTCAAAATGAAAATAGACAACCAAGCCACATGAGCTGCACATGTTGCATGCTGTACAAGCACAATAAAGCGGACATTGGATATATGAGCAAATGTGAATGTTGCCAAAGACCCCATTCACAGTATAGTTGCCCAAAAGGTTTCTTTGTTTATTAATCAACCATTTGCTTGCAGAAGTGCTTTGTCTTTTTGTCCACAGACTGTTGAAATTCGGATGTCGCCAATTATCTTTAACACTGCCAGATGCGTTGTCCGGTGCCCAATATGCAAATACTGGTTTTATATTGATGAATACGTACCTCATGCCGTCCAGTGTGCAATGTTTGCATTTGGATAAATGAAAGTTTGTCTGTGATAAATTGACGCAACGCCCACTTGTATTATAATAGAATCGCAAATGGCTTTGCCAACCAACAATAAGCGTAGCTGCTTATAAAAGCAGACATTCGTGCTAACCAGTGATGTTTTATCATCCACCGCGCTTGTGCTATCTAAAACTCTTTGCATTGTTTTCAGCCCCTTCATAGTTATGTCATCACCAATTATCAGTTCTGAAGACTTTTTTGAGTTGATTATCCAGGATGACGATCCAAAGCCCATAAAACTTGAAGATATCCCAGGGCTTATTCGTAACCCAGTTCTGTGCCACATTTGTGAAACATTTTTCGATAAACAAAACCTTGAAGCGCACTGTGCCGCGTGTCCTCCTGCATCGGAAAACAAAGAGAATGTTGAATGCATTATTATCGACGGGTCGTAAACTAGGTTCTCATATATTTTGTATTATATTCAACTGTGAACAAGCTCACTTCAATTGTATAATGTGACTGATCAATAAACAAAACACGCACGGACTACTTATATTTAAATAAGCACGGATTGTATATTCTTGTATAAAACCGGCAAAGTTTGACGTCGTATTTTGAATTTTGATTATTGTTTACTATAATTTAACTGCAAAACCAATTTCAATTAACTTTAATTGCGTAATGGCGCATTTAACTGAACTTACAAGTGACGGTGTTGATACTTACAGACCACTAGCGTTTATCTGCCCAAAGTGTAAACAAGAATTCAATTTAGATGACTTTCTAAAACATAGACTTACTTGTTAATTTACAGTGTGAGAAAAGTTTGATTTTGCCTGTGCAAACATTTCTAAAAAATTACTGTGTATATCACAGTAGACAGCTCAGAATGCAACATTTTTATGTTCATGTTTCAAATTTAACAATTAGCAAATCATATTACTTTGGCCCAAGCACAAGGTTCAATCAAGTTAAAAGCGCATTGTAGCGAACATTATAAATAAGTGTTTCTTTCCTTTCTACTTTATATTCTGGAATTTCAGCTATTGTAACGCTTTTTAACATAAAAACTTGTACTACACTGTTTAAATACTTGTAAAATGCCTTCATTTTCTATTGCGCATACCGATACAGCATATATCAACAATGATTTTTATTACTGTCCAGTTTGTCGCGAGTGGGTTGTACACGAAGTGTTTTATATGCATCTAGATGTATGTGGAGCAAAATCTCTAGAAAAGTAGAACATGGTTAACTATGCATATTTACAGGTGTATCTATAAACTGTAGAGTTCTGTGCGCTTAAATTATATTTGAACAACAGTGATAATGGTTTGAAACAGGTTTTAGAATTTGAAAACATATACATAACTCACAGAGATATACACATGCCTGAAATGCAGTGAAATTAAAGAAATTAAACGTAAAGGAATTCGTAAACGAGGATTCACGAATGTACCTAATTTCAATCATAAAAGCGGTGCCTCACTGCTGAATAATGTGCATATTCTAATGCCGATTTGAGGCCACAATCGCTATATTAACAATGGTCATAAACACGCACAGATGTTTAATGTATGTAAGGGGGCTTGTACTTTGTCATTGTTGTTTTATAGCTGGATAATTGAATCAGTGTATATAAGAAAGCAGTGTGTTTTTGCATGTGAAGCCAATTTTTCTTGTCGCTATTTGAAGAAAATTATAAGCAATGCCTATTTACACAGTTAAGCAGACTAGCGCAGTTCAGGCTCCAAAAGTATTCACGCAGTGTCCTAATTGCCGCCATTGGTATTATAATGGGGAATTTGAATTGCACAAACCAAGTTGTGATGCAAAGTTGGCGTAGTGTGTGAGTAAATAGTCTTGACCGTTTGATTCACCTGATTAAATACATTACTATCTATACCGCCAAATAAATTGCACATATATTGCAAACAGTACCAAATATGAACCAACAGTGTGCAACAAGCTAATGTGAATGTCCAAACCCCTTTGATATTCATGAAGCGTTCACAGTACAATTTCCATGAGGATTCGCAGATGAGGCTTCATATTCAAGCAATGTTTACTACAATAACATACGTTGTGGTGGCAGAGTAAAATCGCATTTTGCATTTAACCTATTGGTTTTTCTTTACGGCAAACGACATTCAATCCCACCTCGTCCATCACTCCACTTATTTAATCCAGCAATGCCAACAATACCGCCAGTCGGAAACCCCATACGATCCTCGGGAATTGAGTTTACCACATGCACAATATGCAACCGCCAGATCCGCACCGACGTTTTTATTTTCCACTCGGCATATTGCGCAATTGACTGGCTTGACCGAGACTAGGATTCCCCTCCCCGATGCTCTGCATGTAGTTCAGATGACTTTTTAGTCGTGCATGTTGTCAAGAACCAACAATAAACAGTAAACCAAAAGCCGGCGGTTGTGGCTAAACAGCTGTTTAGTGTATATTGGAAAAGTGGAATGCCGAGGAGTGAAAACGCCAAACTAGCGCATTCATAAAACAGTGGCAAACACCGCCCGTACGAATAAACGAGAAATACAGTTCTGGCACAAACATATGTTCAAGAAAGCAAGTGTAGTTTGTATTCCGCTGCAAAGTACCGTGTCTATTTCCATTTCCACAATTACATAAAAGAAAGCGGAAGCGCATGTACTTGCACGGTGGTTCCATTGATGCACAAAAGATGCAAAGATAAACAGGGAACGTGACTCTGTTTTGTATATTCGAGCACACTTGACTCATTATTGTTTTAGGCGTTTAATTATTCACCAACACACTTGTGACGACTTGGATCCACTCTTTCCAACTCAAGTGGGCTGCACCCAAGACACTATACTGCAAACTACCAACATTGATTCCTCGTGATCACACTGCATATTTTCTGATAAAGCCCATCACTTTTCTGTCCAAACACATGATTTGCAATTCACGAAATAGTGCAAACGCACATATACTCGTCATTTGCCCAAATGTCACGCACGAGAAACTGGCAATTGCGCAAATAGGACCACACGTGGCTGACAATTCAAAGCGCACTCGGGTCTACTGTTTTTACGACCGGTTTGGCAAATTATAAAAGCCGCTGCGCCTCCTTGCAGCGGCACTCTCCATCCCAACCTTTACATTTATCTACGCTTTTTATTTCAATAACGGCATTTTACACTCTAATGTGCATGACGTGCAGGTACTCGCCGCTGGTTGACCCCAGCCAAATAGGACTTATTTACTCGTGTCCGTTGTGTTTCCGGCTGTACGACTGCCGGTTGAAAATGGTTACACATTATGGAACATGCGGCGGCCGCTAACCCACACGAGCATTGGACGCTAGCGGTTTGGGCTTTTTACTGGCATTTCATTTTACGGCACAAGGTCATTACTTTTAATTAATTTAAAATCATACTTTTGGCCGCATGGAACTCTGGCAATACGCGTAAAGCTCGTGCAACTTGGACGTGTATTGTGGCAATAGTTAAGGTATATGCGTGCATAATTGGCTAAATAAGACAGTTTGCTTATTTGGTGAATACAACATTTATAAAGCTTGCGTGCCACTCAAAGTTTGTATTTCCCTCTCTACGTTTATTTTTTGCACTCTTCTACATGTATCGCTTCACAAAGGATAAAGAGGATAGCGTTAAAAAGTGGATAAACGGAGAAGACCAGCCCGAACGACGGCCCACTTTTCGGCCCACCAGACGATTCGATGCTCAGCCTAATATACAGCCCAATTACCTGAATGATGATGCCTTTTATGTGCCTTTTTTAGAGCATATAAGGCTTGAAAGGTACGTTCAAATATACGGCGGATTCAAGAAAGGAAAAGAACCGTGTACGACGTGTGGCACACAGGATGGAGGCGGAATTACGGTGCCGTGTGTCAAGTGTCATAGAATATATGAGTGTAGTCATGAGTATAAGCGACATCTTAAAAAATGCTTAAAGCCGGAAAAGGAATAAGAATGGATTTTGTTGTGCCAATAAATGTGTTGGCTAGTGTACAGTCCCACCATATCCACACCTATATAATAATAAATAATATTTGTATTTGGTTACAATGGCAAAAATACTAGCAATTATGCAACAAAAATAAAGAAAAGGAAGCTCAGAACAACAGATGCTTCTGGGTCAGCGGCAAGTCAACCGCAGGCTCGCACGTACACGGCTCGCCATTAAGCTTAACCTCATATGTCTCTGGATCAACAGTGACTTTGGGCAGAGCGCAATTGAGTTTCAGGTCTTTCTTGCCAATAAAGCGGCACTTGCGCACAGCCTCGAGGCGCTTGGTGATTTTGTACGTGCGGGCAATGGAGCCAAAGTCTTCGTCCAAGCTGGCTTGCGACACAAAAGCAAGGCATGTGTTGCGCACACCGCCGGGCAGAGTGCCAAACATTGGGCGATTAAGGATGGGCTGGACAGTGGGAATGGATGCGTTGGCGTCGCCAATCTGGGCGTACACGGGCATTCCGCCCTTGATAACGACATACGGTCGCACGCCAAAGTCTTGCGGTGTCCACAATACTAGATCGGCCAGCTTGCCTACCTCGACAGAGCCAACAATGTGAGACACGCCGTGAGCAATGGCTGGATTGATAGTGTACTTTGCAATGTAGCGACGAATACGGAAGTTGTCTGCGCGATCGTTGATGGACGAGCGTGGAACGCCCAGGTGTTCGCTGCCGTCCGGCACTTTCAGATGACCAAACTGGCGCTTCATCTTGTCGGCGGTGCGCCATGTGCGCGCTACGACCTCGCCAATACGGCCCATGGCCTGCGAGTCTGACGACATTACAGATATAGCGCCAACATCGTGCATGACGTCCTCGGCAGCAATTGTCTCGCCGCGAATACGGCTCTCGGCAAAGGCCACATCTTCGGCAATGCGCTTGTCGAGGTGGTGGCACACCATCAGCATGTCGAGATGCTCGTCGCATGTGTTGGCGGTGTATGGGCGAGTGGGGTTGGTCGACGACGGAATCACCGATGAATGGCCGCACACAGCCAAAATGTCAGGCGCATGGCCACCGCCTGCTCCTTCAGTATGGTATGCATGAATAGTGCGACCGCCAATGGCAGCAATTGTGTGCTCGACAAAGCCCGACTCGTTGAGGGTGTCGGAGTGGATTGTGGTTTGCACATCCATCTCGTCGCATACAGACAGGCAGGCGTCGATGACGGCAGGCGTTGCGCCCCAGTCTTCGTGGATCTTCAGACCTATAGCGCCTGCACGGACCTGCTCGCGCAGGGGCTCGCGGTCCGAGCAGTTGCCCTTGCCGGTAAAGCCTATATTCATGGGCAAAGTGTCTGTGGTCTCGAGCATCGTGCGGATATGGTACGCACCTGGAGTGCACGTGGTTGCGTTGGTGCCGGTGTTTGGCCCGGTGCCGCCGCCGATCAGCGTGGTGGTGCCTGAGCCCAGCGCCTCGTCGATCAGCTGCGGGCAGATAAAGTGCACATGTGTGTCCAGCGCACCTGCTGTGACAATCTTGCCTTCGCCGGCCATAGCTTCGGTCGATGTGCCCACATACATCCCAGGAGTCACACCGTCCATCACGTCAGGGTTGCCGGCCTTGCCGATGCCCACGATGTTCCCGTTTTTGATACCAATGTCTGCCTTGTACACGCCAGTGTAGTCAACAATAGTAGCGTTGGTGATAACCAGGTCCAGACACTGCTTACGCAGCAGTGACGTGGCCTGGCCCATGCCGTCACGCAGCGTCTTGCCGCCGCCAAACTTGCACTCGTCGCCATACACCGTCGCATCCCACTCAACTTCAATCCACAAGCACGTGTCGCCCAGCCGCACGCGATCGCCTGTCGTTGGCCCATACGTCATCGCATATGTAGAACGATCCACCGTGCGAGCCCGAGGTATGCGCTGCGTAATTTCCATTTCCTGAGCAATATGGATGACGCCGCGCTGCTGCATCTGAGCAACAATCTCGCCAATACGTTCGTGGTCGACCTTTCCTGGCGCAAAGTTGTTGCCGCCATGAACAACCCGGTTTCCTGCAATATCGACCAGCGTAACCACTCGTGTGTCGCCGGGCTCGAACCGCACCGCAGTTCCGGCAGGAATGTCCAGCCGCCGCCCATACGCAATGCCGCGGTCCATCTCGAGCCCTGGATTAGCTTCGGCAAAATGGTAGTGCGATCCGATCTGCACCGGCCGGTCGCCATGGTTGGTCACACGCAGCGCATAGCGCTTGCGGCCCTGGTTGATCTCAATGGCTCCAGGTGCGGCAATGACGTGGCCCAGCGACGCCAGGTCGCCATCGGGGTCAAACTCTGCCGCCATTTCGTCTGTCCACGGAAACAGCTCGTCATTGATCGCGCTTTGCTTGGCCAGCCGCTCAGCCTCGCGCTGCTTCGTAGCATCGTCCAGCGAATCATTGAACGGATTAACGATATCACAAGCACGATCTGCTGCCTGACCCACCTGCACGCCGGAGCCGTACAGTCCGAGCCGCAGGTCGCCGTCCACTGTGCATACTGGATTGTGCACGGTGACCAAGAATGTGCCGTCGCGGAATGTGCCCTCAACCTGAACTTCGTGCACAGTCTGCGGCACACTCGGCTGTACGTGCCGGAACCCGAGAATGTGCTGCCCGATTGCTTGCAGATCGCTTACGGAATGCCGACCATCGCGCATCAGCTCCAAAAGCACTGTTGCCAGCAACGCCGTCGTTTCAGGCGCATTTAGCCGCACGCCGCGCGACAGCCGCCGCTGGGCCAAAAGCCCCGCCTGGTTGAGCACCAGCTTGTCCAGCTCACGAGGCAGCAACTTCATCCCTCAGTTTACTCAAATAGCTAGTTTCAGATGCGTATGCAAGAATATAGATACTAAAGATAATGCACAATCGTTCTGAATAGAAGAGTCGAAAGTCAAGAGTAACACATAGGGCGAAAACCGAAATAAGAGAAGCTACCTTTGAAACAAATAAAGCAGTATCTCGGCTACTCGCCCTCGACGAGCGGGGGACGGCGTCTTTATACGCCTTTGGTCGAGCAAAGCCGCCTTGTTCCCCAATCTTTTTTGCTACTCCGAGCTTTTGCAGAAGGACGGGGCAAGCGTGATGCATTTTTGCAGTCTGCAGGCAATCGATAAGGCCGTGTGTACACAGCGCTAGATCGCATAAGATCGGAAAGGACGAGTTTAGCCAAGTTTAGCCTAGTTTAGCCTAGCATCGACTGCTGTGCCCAGTGCGGCAGCTTTCCGGCCATTACTCGCACTGTATCGGGCACCGGGATGGCCCACAAGCATACACAGCCTTCCCAAATGGGAGACAGCTTTAAAGCTTTCGTATGATAGGAGAAAAAAACAGGCTCCAAGTTCCGCTTTACGCACTCGGATGCACGGGGCAGCCAAATACCAAGCCAATTGGCCGGGTGCTTATCGATGAATTTCCAAGCCGCCCAAAAGACAAAATAAACGCTACTTTATGCGCAAGAAGCATTGTTATGAATGGCAACTCCCACGGAGAATAATGTATTAAATCGTGTGGCTATGTCCTGGGTCAGTGCGTGTGCTCAGGGCTGTGAGACCCACGCAGCCACATTGCGTACAACACATAATTTGTGTCAACACTGGGCATCACCGGCACACGATACACGTCAAAGTGTTCAAGCAGCTCTGCAACAAACGCAGCATGTACAATATCCGAGCGCAGTTCTTGGCCAACCAACACCACGACAGGCACGTCACTGCGACTTTTACACACATCCACCAGCGACCGAACGAGCAGTGGCGCTACAGACTCATGATACACACAGTCGCTAATAACCACCATATCCACAGGCTCGGCAAAGACCCGAGGGTCTTCAGGGGCTCGGCCCCAAACATACTCTGTGGCCAGCAACACGGTTGGAGGTTTCCGATTACGATTTAATTGTACGACGCGGTTGCAATCGGTGTTCCGCGTCAGTAGTTTCATCATTCGTGCTTGGTCGGTTGCTACAACGCGGCGTGCGCCCAGTTGGTGCATGGCGATGCTGACCAGTCCACATCCAGATCCAAGCTCAATTGCGTTTATGGTGCTAAAGTCCCACCCGTGTGTGGACCGTCGGGCAAGATACTCGCTCGTAATGATGCTGCTGTTCCATAGGACGGCGCCCGTTTGGCCAAGCTCGTTGTTGATATTTGGGTTCTGCGCAATTGTCAGCGTCAATGTCTTGGTACCCCCTAGTTCTGCACACTTGTAATTAGGTTTCATATTGGATGATGAGTATGTGGATGTAATATTTACCTGTTAGTTCAACGGTTAGTTCTGTTTTGCTTGGGTCGACGAGATCGAGTCGTGAGCTTCCATTGCTGCTGTAGTACACGCTGTACAGCTCACACACTTCTTCTTCGGCATCTTCAACGCGCGTATACTCGCCAATCTCACTATACACTTTATCAAAAAATGACATTATCAAAAACTAACGTATTGATCCTTTCTTTGCTATATTAAATAATGGCAACAATAATTGCCCAAACACATATGCTCAGTCACCCTCATGCAACCAAAAGTGCCGATATTTTATGGTTCTCCACCATTTCAAACCCCTTATTTTTAGACAAAAATTGTATTTTGTTTGAAAATCCATGGCCCTGCCTCCCTTTAAACATACAAAAAAAGAACCAAGCGCCCTACTTCTTCTTCGTGACACCAACGGTCCGGCCACCACGACCCGTAGTCTTGGTGTGCTGACCACGCACGCGCAAGTTCCAGTCGTGACGCAGACCACGGTGCACGCGCACCTTCTTCATGCGGTCCAAGTCCTCACGCAACGAGTTGTCCACAGCGTTGGACACCAATTGCCAGTACTTGCCCGACGTGCGGTCCTTCTGCCGGTTAAGGAACCACTGGGGGATCTTGTACTGAAGGGGGTTTTGGATGATCTCGACGATACGCTCCAGCTCGTCGTGCGACAGCTCTCCGGCGCGCTTGCTGAAATCAATGTCGGCCTTCTTGAGCACAATGTTGGCGTAACGCCGACCCACACCCTTGATGGCGGTCAGGGCGTACATCACTTTGACGCCACCGTCAACGTTCGTGTTGAGAACACGGCGCATGGCCTCGAACTCTCCCTTTTGCGTAACCACGAGCGACTATAGAGTGTGTGCATTTCGAATTAGTTTGTGTTTTGCGCGTAAATGCGTGCAAACTGGGGGATTGGTGTGAACCAGGCTAGAGATTGGTGCTGGCGCCAGCAATCCGCAATGGGACACACAACAACCGTCACAAAGAACCGTCGTTTGCTGTGCACCCACAAATATTAAAATATGTCTCCATTCCAAGCTTCCATTTCGGAATGTTGTCAATGCCCCCTCAATGCATCACGATTTTCCCACAAATAGCGGATAATTACTCGTTCAGCACCAATTCTCTGCCTAGCAACGTTCCGTATCCATCCACGCATCCATCGCCCTTCCAGCAATGGATGCTCGCTCAGTTTCATTCTGACACGTTACCATCGTTTGTTTGTGTATAAGGAGATTTTCGAAAAGAGGGAATCCAATGCGGAAAAGAGCGCGAAACCGCCCAAACTCGTTGCACCACCGTGATTTTCCAACCAATCAAAAAATCAATTCGTTTTTATCTTTGAATTTGACCAATTTCGCATTGGTTTGCACTTTGGTTTACACTTTTACAACAGTCTTCTCTCAAAATGCGTGCCTCGGTAGTTGCACTGGCTCGGTCGGTATGGAAGGGCCCGTACTTTGTGCACTTTCCCAAACTCCAAGAAAGCATACAATACGGCACACCCATTAAAACAATGGCTCGGTCATGCACAATAATGCCCCACATGATTGGCGCCTTGTTCGAAATCCACAACGGCAAAAGTTATATCCCGCTACGAGTAACGGAAGATATGGTCGGCCGCAAACTAGGCGAGTTTTCACATACGCGCAAGCGCTTCTCTTACCAATTATCCAAAAACAAATAACTTTTATTTACGCTCACCACGCTCTGGAACTGCTGCAATGGAATAAACCGGATGCGGTGCGACTGCAAACGACGCACTTGGGCACGCGCCAAAAAATTCTGCAGACGAGATGTTTAGTGTGTCGTTGTCTTTCTCCGAGTTGCAATACATTTTTTTGTTTAGTCACATTGTTTGCGTTTAGCGTTCCGATCGGAACGGACGCGCGGCCATGACATTTTGCTTGTATTGCATTGAGAAAAGAGCTACTTCACGTGGCATCCCTACATTCCATATGCCGTTGAGCTGGTGCGTTGGTTGTGATTTTCCATTTCGCAATACACGGAATGTTCTTTTGCGCATAACATTTCCATGCCAATACTGTATTTTCTGAGCGGTAGAACGTCTATACGCGGGACTTTTACACAGATTGCTTGGCATATGCGACTTTTACAAAGACCGCCAATGCACTATAAAACCCAGCCCAAATGAAGCCGCTGTCAAAATATAATAAATGTTTTTTTTGCTATACATTTTTCTTCTCAATAATTACATATCCGCTTCTTCGTATCCTTTATCCTCAATGAAATTGCAAAGAACGCTAGCTGTCGCCATTGCGCTGATCTTTGTTCCCAGCTCTGCAGCACACTGCGGTTCACACCCCGCCCGCAATAACAAGTAAGTGGATCTCTAGATCTTCACTATATCTAATTTCAAATGGAACACGCGGATAGAGCGAATGGCTTCAAATGCTCTAAAATTACCGCAGATGATGCGATCGGCAGAACTGGCATGCATATAGATTCCAAGCCGGTCGCTACTTTTTGGGCAATCCGAATCTATATTGCAGCTTTATGCGCAACGTAATGGCACCAAGAGACCATATGGCTTGAATTCCATGCATTGCGGCACCGTCAGTGCTGCAAGACGCTGTTTATCTCGGTGTTTTGCCATTGCATTGCACTGCTTCATTAGTTTGCTTTGGGTTCCATCAGTGAGAGCTATTGCTTCATGCATCTGCATTGTAGTTCCTCGGAATTATAGCCCTCAGCCTCCCCTAATTTTAGCAATATTTTCTACACTGTAAAAATTTCAACCTGTATTCCCCCCGCTCGATTGTATTCACAATCTATATAAACCTGCTTCTGGCACACCATCTCTTTCAAAACCTCTCTTTCTGTATCGATGCTCCGTCCCACTCCTTTTCTGGCAAACAAACAGCGTTTCGGCTCAGTACTAACTACTCCAACTAGACGCATCATGGCATCCGAAGTCCAAAGCTCAAACTCGACGATCCAAAACGTCATCCAAAACAACAAGGAATGGGTCACCGAGGTTCAAGCAAACAACCCCGACTACTTTACCAACCTGGCTAAAGGCCAGTCGCCCAAGCTGTTGTGGATTGGGTGCTCAGACTCTCGCATGGCCGTCGACGTGCTGACGCAGACCAAGCCTGGCGACGTTTTCATCCACCGCAACATTGCCAACCGCATTCCCAGCGAGGACCTCAGCGCTTTGAGCGTTATCGAGTACGCGGTCAAGCACCTTAAAGTCGAGCACATTATTGTTGCTGGACACACGAGCTGCGGCGGAATCAAGGCGGCCATGTCGAACAGCTCGGTTGGGATTCTGGACCACTGGCTGCGCCCGATCAAGGACTTGTATGTTGCCAACCAGCAGGAGATTGACGAGCTGCCCGGGGCGGAGCGCGCTGACCGGCTGGGTGAGCTGAACGTCATTCAAGGCGTTAACACGGTGTCGAAGCTCCCTGTTGTGCTCGATGCGTGGAAAGAGGGCCGTGAGCTCTATGTCCACGGGTGGATGCTGCAGCTCCACACTGGCCTGCTCAAGGACCTCGACGTTTCGGTCACAAGCCCTAAGCAGGTCGACAACATCTACCAGCTCAATTAATAACACTGTCAGCAACTAGTTTCATTTGTTTTCAATAATACCAATCTTTGATTTTCACACAACCTGTTTTATCTTGCCAATCCCAGGCACAGCTGATCTCCCGTGCTTTCAAAAGCGTAATTATAGCAACCCTTGTGACATCTCAATTATTCCATCACACATGTCCTTCTTCACGTGACTATCTGTAGGGCTACCCCACCCCCTGCTTGCTGCCCCCAGCCAGTTTGCTAGCACCCCAAATCCCGTGATCTGTGTAATCGTGATCTACACTGGGGGTGGCAGCGAATAAAATTTTCACCTATGCTGGGCAGGGCCTTGGAAAAAATGGAGCATAAGCAGCGGACTGGTCGGTGCAAGATTTAGAAGCATTCTTTCTCTTTTCCACTTTGCAAAATTTACACGGGCTCGTAGTTCATTTACTCGGACACGATTAGTTGAAATGTAAGCAGTCTATAAAGCGAGCAAGACTTTCTCTAGTGGAGGTTTTTAGGTTGCTTATCGCAGGCGACAGGAGGAACAGCAAACTCGAGGCCAATTCAGCTGTCAAAAAATGTTTTCTGTGCGGACTATACTGGTTGAGCTTTTGGAAGGCGAGGGGAACCTGGCAACGACAAAGCAGGGTTTTGGACGGTCTGGTTTTAATGGTTGCGGAGCCGCCAGGGTACAAGCAACAACAGCGCGGCGAAGAGTTTTTGGAACGACAAAATTGTATTTTTGCTCAGTGTCCAGCAGCTCTGTTTCTCGATCTTTGCTCTGCAGTGGATGCTAGCGGAAACTGAGCAAGGGTCGGCCTGTGCTATTGCCAAAGCGTCGACATACATAGCCAGTATGCGCTGTTTCTAAAGCCTGCGACTGCGGCCACCTGTTTCTCCAGAATGAGAGAATTTACAGAGTTGCTGCAGTTGCTGCCACAGCAACTGCAGGCAAAGCTTTTCCTCACTATTCCTCATGCTATTTTTGAGCGACACGCTACTAAACGCACTTTATGACTTGTAGGGCAAACCTTACTACTCAGAAGCGCCTCGCTTCCTCCGTCCTCAAGTGCGGTCAGCGCAAGGTTTGGGTTGACCCCAACGAGGTCAGCGAGATCTCCCAGGCCAACTCCCGTAAGTATCAGAGTATTGCAGTGGATCGCAGAGCGCCTCAGCACCGACCCCGCAAATGATAGTACTAACTCTCACTTTTTAACAACTAGGCCAGGATATCCGCAAGCTCGTCAAGAGCGGTTTGATCTTCAAGAAGCCCCAGGCCTCTCACTCGCGTTTCCGTATCCGCGAGCACGCCGCGGCCAAGCGCCTCGGTCGCCACAGCGGCCACGGTAAGCGCAAGGGTACCGCCGAGGCCCGTATGCCGACGTCCGTCCTGTGGATGCGCCGCATGCGTGTTTTGCGTAACCTCCTGCGCAAGTACCGCGAGCAGGGCAAGATCGACCGCCACATGTACCAGGAGCTGTACGTCAAGTCCAAGGGTAACGTGTTCAAGAACAAGCGTGTGCTGATGGAGTACATCCACAAGGCCAAGACTGAGAACGCCCGTATCAAGGCCCTCAAGGACCAGGCTGAGGCCCACCGTCTGCGCAACAAGGCTTCTCGCGAGCGCCGTGCCCAGCGCATCGCTGCCAAGCGTGATGCTCTTATCTCGGGTGAGCAGTAAATTTTTCAAACGAATTTTTTGTTGTTTACATGGACGTTGTTTATCCAGTCAAAAATTGTGTATTGCTGAAATGGTCGGCTTGGACCATAAGTGCACCAGCAAAGTGTAAAGCTATGCGTTTGCGGGGATGAATAAACTGCATTATATATTATAGTGTCACTCTAGTCATATACCTTTTCTACGTAACACGTTAATTACTATGAGCAACACATCAGACAAGCTGACCCTTATTGTCGAGTTTTCCGACGGGCTCGACACGCTAATCAAAGACAATCTATTGAAGGAAGTAGACGGGCGGCCGCAAGCTACGCTCACTCTAGCCTCCGAGCATTCTGGTCGTCCAACAAGCATTAGAGACTTGGTCGAGTACATCCGAGACAACTGCATCAAAAGAAACCCAGAGCTGTTTTACATGGAGAACGGAGTGCGTCCTGGAATCCTCGTGCTTATAAACGACGTTGACTGGGAACTGACCGACGATGGAGTTGACAAGTATGACCAAAAATTGGAAAACAACGATAATGTCATTTTTATTTCTACGCTGCACGGCGGTTAAAGCTGCAAAGGTTTTATTTTACTCGTAAAAATTCAAAATGGTTCAAGCGTTAATTCATGAACTTTTGGGATCCCAATAAAAGAGTATTTGAGTCGATTCGAGATGTGTTTACGAGTCATCGATGTTGTGTACAAAATACATATGATTTCTGAGCTCATAAAACGAGTTAAACTTTATGTTACAGTCTTTGCAACTGCACACGTACGTCTCCTGGTCAAACATATTTTATACTAAAAGGATTGCAATATTGGAGCTGATAATGAGAGAAAAAGGTAAAGAGAAAGTTCACTCGCAGTTCATTCTCCTGGGTTTTATATGCCGCGTGTTCTGCTGTTCTGATGCGCAAAGATCGGCACGGGCTGATATGAAACAAGCCTCCCGGGGGTTTTTAATGGTTAAATCAGAGGCGGCCGATACGTGGCACTACCGGACGTTTTTATCTGACAAAACAATAACATTTTTTGTTTATAATTGCAAGATGTATTTACGGGCATTTTATTACATATTTTAGCCGAAAGTGCACAAATATTGTTTATGTTGTTATAAAAATGTCGTGTTCGTATGAGAACAGCAGAAAGTACTAGACTAAAAGCACAACAACAGTGTGCTTCCAGAATAAAAACAAAAGAATTTGCAAGAATTTCAAAACTTTCTAATGGTACGTTTTGATATTTATATGATTTGCAACGGGTCATGACTGTTGCCATTTGCGCTGTCGCTTTTCCTTTCGAAGCACGTTTGGTGTATCTGAAACACGCTAGCGAGCTAACGAACAACAGGACTGAAATGTATTAAAAGGCTGAAAATAGTGGCAATGGTTTATTTCGAGAGTACACGGCGGTTAATACAAAGTTAGATATGTCTGCCTTTAATTTCTTAGAGCTTTTATTGCACAAATAAACTTCAAAATGGGTCAAGCGTAATGCTTCAATTTTTGGGGGTTTAAACAAAAGTAAAGTATCTTGGAGTTGTTTATAACTGTGCGAGTCCAGGTTTCTTATTAAACTTGACAAACTTCCCAGTGCTCGCAGAGTTCAGTATCCGTGCCAAACACCTGTTTACAAGTCATACACTGAAATTTACGCTTTCTCTGGACAGCCATATTTTAAACTAAAACAAGTGTTATTGGTGCAAAGTATGAGAAGGAGAGAAAGAAAGTTCACTCGCAAAACATTTCTGAGGCTTTTATATGCCGCGTGCTCCAAAGCTCGCATGCGCAAAGATCTGCAACAAGTTGATGTGAAACAAGCCACTCATATATTAAAAAAATTAAATTATCAAGGTGGCTGATACATAACACAGCTGGACGTTTTATCTATCAACCCAGATTATTTCCTGATTAGTATTGCGCAAGGTTGACAATAAAATTACAGATTAACATCAATTATTGCTATTCACACTGTCGTTTTTCCTTTCAGCGCACGTGTGGTGATTCTGAAATACGCTAGCAAGCCAACGAGTTGGCAGGAAGTTGACGGACGACAGGGCTGACAAAAATAACCAAAAATTAAACCATAGCAATAGTTTTTTACACTACACGGCGGCTAATAAAACAGTTGCGCATGCGTTTTTAGGTCTTAAAAGGCTTTTATTGCAAACACGTAAAAATTGAAATGGGGCAAGCGTATGGCCTGAGGTTTTGGGTTCCTAATACAGCCAGAGTACTTTGGAATCGATGCAAACTATGAGTTCAGTAGTCTTCTGTTCTATGTTCTGATCTCATGTGACTTCTGTATTCGTGAAGCGTGTTAAACATCCTTTGACATGTATTACAGCGGAATGCATGCGCTTCTTGGACAGCCATGTTTTAATGAAAAGAAATATATTATCTGTGGTGTTTACGAGAATATAATTTGAGGGATAAATTTAACTGGCAAACGTACTTTAGGGTTTCTTATATATGCGGTGTGCTTAGTGGCATTGAATTACACAAGCGTTTACAATCAGCTATAGGCTGATATGAAACAAGTATGTCATCAATTTCAGTGATTAAATCATAAATGTATTTGATACTAAACACACAGCTGGGCGTTTTATCTGTCAATGAAAAATATCTGCTAATAAGTTTTGTATTATTGCGAATATAGTTGACAATAGAAATAAAATTTGTAAATTGAATAAATAATGTCTACGCTCTCGTTTGCAATATTATTGCACAGAAGAGGCTGTCACAATAAAGTGTATTAAAGCCGTTTTACATTTTTTGCTGGCTAACCACCGTGAAACCTTTTGAAATGCTCGTGAGCCTCGGTTAGTGTGCCAACAAGTTGGTCACAGATATCGCAATGCAATTGCTCGGGCAATCGGTCATACATTTTAGGTGAGAGCGTAAGAAAATTGTAAATATACTGGGAAGCCTAATGCGTTAGAAACACAATACTAAACCAAATGGGCGGGGGCTATACTTGCATTTAAATAGTAAATATAATACATACATTTTTTGGTTTATAAATAAACATCAACACAGGGTTGATACGCATCGTTGCAAGGAACAGTGTATGATATGAAATAAAGTACGTGATTTAAAGATTACTTGAACTGAGATTCGGTGACACCAGCACCCATGGCAGCAGTAGCCGAGACGCCGCCACTGGCAATAGACATAAGGCTGTCCATGTACTTTGCGCCCGACCACTTTTGGTGGGCCAGTGTCTCGACACCGTTGGCGCGCTCCTCGCGTTGGATGCCGTTGACGTAGGCGTACATGCCACGCTTTGCATAGTTGCGGGCAAAGATATCGACAGACAATCCTGTGGCGTGGAACCCAGCCAGCGTGATAAACTGCCACACAAAGCCCAGCTTGCCTAGTGCGGGCACGTATGCCTCCATGTCAGCATCAGTCAGACCCGCAGCGTCCCAGTTGAACGATGGCGACAAGTAGTAAGCCAGCCACTGTTCAGGGTAGACAGCACGCACACCAGTGGCAAACTCCTCAGCCTGCTTCAAAATGGGCTTGGCCGTCTCCATCCACAGGAGATCGCTGTAGGGCGCATAGGCAATGGCACGCATAATGCACGCCGGAGTGCCGCCACGGTAGCGGTAGTAGCCCTCGCGTGGGCGTGGTGCGTCCCAGTCCCAGTGAATCTCAGACGCTTGGCCGCCAAACACCGTAATTGACAGAGCGCGTGCCTCAACGTTAGACAGCTTGTTGGCTTCCTCGACAAAGCGCGAAGCCTGGGCGTCGCTGCCTTTGTTTTGCTGCTTGGCCCAGTCAACTACTGCCTCGGCAAAAGTCTTGACGCCAGCCTTGTCATTCCACTCCTTCTCAATGCGCTCAAGGTCAGGTCCAGACACGCCGCGGTTCTGGGCGGCTGTCATCGCTGCAGCCAGCGATGGCAACTTGGGGTTGGTAGCACCCAGAATGAACGGATGGTCGCGAGGATCGATGTTGCTGGTCAACAGCGTAGCAGCTTCGGCGTCAGTACGCGCAACAACCAGGTTCTCGGTGCCCATAATGTCAAACTGCGCGCGGATGGCCACCAGACGGTTAATGTGCTCAGACACTGGGACCAGCACTTTACCCGCCATATGGCCACACTTTTTGGTGCCTGCAGCTTGGTCCTCGATATGGATGCCTGCCGCACCAGCCTCAACAAACATCTTGGCCAGCTTCATGTTGGCTGTGATGCCGCCATGGCCTGTATCGGCGTCGGCAATAATTGGACGCATAAAGTCAATTTTTGGCAGATTGGCGCGCTCGGCCGGCGGCACCGACATACGCTCTTCGTTCTGACGGCGATCGTGGAATAGCTGCGCTTTGAACAGCTGGTCAACCTTCTTGGGTAGCGTGTCCATCGGGTAGTCGGCAAGATCAGGTCCCGGCTCATTGCTGGAGCTGGCCGTCGACGACGACTGCCAGCCAGAGACATACACAGTCTCGAGGTACTTTGCCATCTGCGCAACCTGGATAGGATCAAGGCATCCAAATGTGTGCGATTGCGTGTTCCGAGCAAAGTGCTGCTCAAACAGCGCAAACACTTTTCTGGCTTGCAGGTCCGACAGATACGAGGGCTGGACCGAGCCGCGCTTGCTCACAATGCTTTCGGCAGTGTAGGGGCGAGAAATGCCGCGGAAACGCGGGCTCTGCCACCACTTCTTGACCTGCTCGACTTGTTCGCGGAAGTGTGCCTCTTCGGCGTCGATAACCTGGTTAGGCGTAGCGCTGACCATTTTTGTTAGTTTATTTGGTATGGAGTACACGGAGTAAATGAATAGAGAAAACTGCGTTTAGATAAGCCAGATAGCTAGAAAACGCCAGCATTGCGAGCCTTTATATACTAAAGCCTGGCAGATTTCGGCATGTGCATTTATCACTCAAGAGCCGCTTATCGGAGCATTTTGCCTGCGTAGGCAACCCGCGCCGAAGGGAAAATCTCCTTTTGTCCTGGGCTCATTTGCTGGACGAATGAGAGACGGCAAGATAAAGAACCTTGCGCGTGACGCGGGCCAGCAACCAAAAAAGCCAGTCACTCGTTAGCTTATCAGAAAATTATCCTTCACATGGCAGCTCCGCCTTTATTTGCCTGCAAAAGCACGTGCGGTAAAGCACAGCGACTCGGCACACAACCCACCAGAGATGATTTACATGTGAAAAATATGGAATTCCAAGTTGCGAATTATCCTTTCAGCTGTCGTTGCTTTAAAGATGATCTATGAAGAATGCGTCATAGCTGTGTGTTGCTCGGAATATCTTTTACGCGGGCAGAATGCCACTGTTTTACGCACAGACCAGGTGGCAAGCATAATACCGCATAAATGCGACATTTGCTTCTCACAATTAGCTTCCCACAATTAGCATGCGGTGGACAAAAACTACATATACAACAGTTGTCATGCCAACAGACATAATCATTTTATATTTATAATTACTTATACTGTATAAACAATATGGTCACTGTGTATATCGCCAACCTCACCACCGCCAGAATCACGCTGAAAAACATCGATGGAAATATTAGCCGCGACAAGCTGAATGAGGCAATTGAAAAGGTGACGCCAGGCAGCGACCCGAGAAAGTATCGAATCGGCACGCGGTCAATTGGCGAGTTCAAGCAGGGCATGTTCCTGGACGACTTTGGCCAGCAGAGCATAATCTACCTGGAAAAGTTATAATTTAGATGTTTTTGATTCCGCTCTGAATACACACTCTATATTTGGAACAAAGTTGCTCGGACCCTAGAAAAGTCAAGCCACGCTTTGACAATATTTTAGTCCGCACTCGGCGCAGCTAAACGTCACCAATAAACAATGTGGTGACGTCCATATGAGGTATGGCATCGTTCTCACACTGCCACGTGAGCAACGTGGATCGTGGTTGATGGCGAATGGATGCTGCTCGAGTGAGCCAGTCAAGAATTCTTGGCAGATGCAAGATAGCATATTGCCCGCGGGATATGCGGCGATAGCAGAGTGCGGACACCGCACATGTACAGGGACATGCAAGACAAAGAACCATGTTCTGCATATCCACGCCTGTGCAGAAGTCCGAATAATACATTACAGTGGCTAGTGATTGGCTCTCTTATCGCAGACGCATCATCATTGATTGGACGCTGGCTGTCGAAAACGCCGCTCCCTTTTTTATGCACGCAGAGATTCCCAAAGGTTGTGTGTTTTTGGTCCGTGGTCCTCAAATATTTGCCTTTTCGGTTTTTAGCTGGACACGCACACAATCAGGCAAGTCTCGAGCACCTTGCCCATCTTTTCCTCTTTCACCGCCTATTCGCTCTTTATTTTTTTATTTTATCAGCGCAACTTTTTCGCAACTGCGCTCCATGGCAAGAGTAATTTCGCAAGTAACGCGCAGTGTGGCGCGCAAGCCCATTGAGACCATTGCGTTCTGTACGATTCTGGTAATCTGTGGGTGCTACTTTTTGTGGCAGACTATTCGCCAGGACGAGTTGTTTGCCGGCAAGCGGACACTGTTCCCGGCGCATACTATCAACTACTCGCGCTCTGACTCGGCACGGTTTAGCGTAGCGCACCCGACGCTGGCGCCCAGCGACGGAGAAAGCATCGACATATTTGCGATATCCATCCATGCGCAAGTGCCGACAACCCGGAAGCAGAAGCAAGGATTCCGCAAGAACCTGGGCGAGATTCACAGCATTTACGAGCAAATTTACAGCGCGAATTTCGCCTCTGCAAAAAACTCAGACCAGCCGCTAGTATTTGCCGACGTATGCGCAAAGGACTCGCAGTCACAGGGGTGTTTAGCTCTGAGCCCGGTTCGCAAGCAAGTTGACGTTCTGTTGTCTGAGGGCAAGGCTACACAAGAACTGTTTGAGCCAGATCTAGGTTTCTTGCGCGGTACGGCTGATGCGCCGGCAACAGTGCTGGTGTTTGCGCTGAGCACAACAAACAGCGACCAATCTGAGCGGGCAGACGAGTGGGTGCGCGGAGCGCGTGCGCTGGCTGAGGAGCGGCTACAAAAGCTAAGCGCGACTCGGAGCGGAGACGGACCGGCGACGCGCCCCGTACTACTGCGGATTGCAGACCGCGTGTATCGGTTACTGCGCGAGGCGACGGTAGGCGAGGTGCTGCTGGTGTTTATGAGCTATGCCATCACAATTAGCACGTTCATCAACACATTTGTAACGATGCGTCGGTACGGGTCGCAGATAACGCTGGCGCTGTCGGTGATATTCTCAGGCTTTTGCGCATTTGTGTTTGCGATTATGGCGGTGCACGTCCTGGGATACCCCATCAACGCGGTGCTACTGACGGAGGCTCTGCCATTCCTGATCATTTGTGTGGGATTTGACAAGTCGCTGACACTGACGCGCTCAGTACTGCTGGCAGCTTACCGCGACCGGCAGCACAGCAACAGCAATGCAGATAAGCACAAGGATTTGCACTCTAACACACCTGCACAGATCCAGTCGCAGATTGCCCGCGGCGTAGACAAGTGTGCGGCACAGTTGATCAAGGATTACTTGTTTGAAATCAGCATTCTGGCGATTGGCGTGTGCTCGGGCGTACCCCAGCTACACGAAGTGTGCCTGATCTCGTCGTTTATCCTGATGTTCGAGGGCGTGTTTATGTTTACGCTGTATGCAGCCATACTGACGCTGAAGCTCGATTTGATCCGCGTGCGGTCGGAGCAGAAGCTGGCCAGCCGCACAGACGACGACAGCGATGAGGTGGCTCGTGATGCGTCGCCAGCGCTGTACAAGAAGATTGCGTTGCAGGCGCTGTCGGACGACGAAGCGCGCAGCGAGAACAAGACAATTCGGCAGCTCAAGACGCTGGTGCTGGGCGGGTTTATCCTTATTGCATGCATCGAGTCGAGTGGGTACATGTCTGGAGCATTTTCGCTAAAGTCTCTGTTCAGCAACACGCGCGGCGACTCGGCAGCAGCGATTGTCGAGTCGACTCGGTTCCCGATGCTGGACCGCATTGCAGCACCGCTGGTGGCACGTGTTTCGGACATGGCTGCAGGCGGAGCAGCATCGCCGCTGCGTGTACACATTTTGCCGGTGGCCAGCTCGTTTGTTGACGGTGCCAGCCAGTCTTCGTCGCAGGTAGCTGCAGCACTGGGTGCGGTGGATTCGCTGGACGGAAGCAGCATTGTTATTGGGTTGCTGGCTCTGGTGGTGGTTGCATCGCTGGGCGTCAACATCTACCTGGCTTTCTTCCGCACTGCGTCGGCTGTCACTGCTGCAGGCTCTGCCTTTGACAGCATTCTGCGCAACACCGGTTCAGCCGCGCCGAGCGAGTACAGCTTTGCGGACGATACTTCGTCTGAGCGCGAATCAACGGCCATGCCTAGCCCTGAGCGCACCGAGCCGGCCAAGGTGTCTGACAAAGTTTGCTCAGCCAGCTCATCTCTCGAGGCAGCACGGGCTGAGCTGCTTATGCGCAAGCTCAACGCAGCCAACGAGTCAGCGCCGCACGGTATTGCATTGCACTCGACGTCAGCACTGTCGTCATTTGTGCCACGTATTGACTCTAGCACAGACATGGTGCTAAAGAAGTCGCCTTCAACGCTGGCCACTTTTATTGCCGCGCAGGCGGTGCAAGAGGGTGCGTATTCTACGGATGTGGATTCGACTCAGGTGCGGACTCTGGAAGCGTGCCGTGCAGTGTTTGAGGCGGACGGGCCGCAGATGCTGAACGACGACGAGGTGCTTCTGCTGGTCAACGCAAGCGTGATTCCGGCGTATGCACTAGAAAAGCATTTGTGCGACAACATTCGGGCAATCAAGGTGCGTCGGGCGCTGATTTCGCGGGCATCAGGGACTGGCAGCTTGGAGACGTCGCAGCTGCCGTATCACCACTACGACTACAGCAAAGTACATGGCCAGTGCTGCGAGAACGTCATTGGCATAATGCCGATACCGGTAGGCGTGGCAGGGCCGATCCGCATTGACGGCGAGATGCTTCATGTGCCGATGGCTACGACAGAAGGCGCTCTGGTTGCGTCGACATCGCGTGGGTGCAAAGCCATTACGCTGGGCGGCGGTGCCAGCACAGTGCTTACCAAAGACGGCATGACGCGCGGGCCGTGTCTGCAGATGCCCAGCGTAGTGCGGGCAGGCGCACTCAAAGTGTGGCTCGAGAGTGACAATGGCACAGCCGAGGTGCGCGCAGCATTCCAGTCGACAAGTCGCTTTGCCAAGCTGCGCAGCCTGAAAGTAGCGATTGCCGGGCGGCTGGTGTTTGTGCGCTTCACAACATTTACGGGCGACGCAATGGGCATGAACATGATTTCCAAGGGCTGCGAGCAGGCACTGCGGTTTATCCAGTCAAAGTTCTCCGACTGCGAGGTCATTGCTGTGTCGGGCAACTATTGTACGGACAAGAAGCCGGCGGCAATCAACTGGATCGAAGGCCGTGGCAAGTCTGTGGCTGCCGAGGCGGTGATTCCTGGCGCAATTGTGCGCAAGGTGCTAAAGACCACTGTTGAAGATCTGTGCCGGCTCAACATCAGCAAGAACCTGATAGGTTCAGCTATGGCAGGATCAGTGGGTGGATTCAACGCGCATGCGGCGAACACGCTGACAGCGATCTATCTGGCAACCGGTCAAGATCCGGCGCAAAATGTCGAATCTTCAATGTGCATTACGCTGATGGAGCCGGCCAACGACGGCCAGGATCTTCGCATTTCGTGCACCATGCCGAGCATTGAAGTGGGCACGATTGGCGGCGGTACCGTGCTGCCTCCTCAAGCTGCATGCTTGGAGATGCTGGGATGCAAGGGTCCCAACCGCGATCAGCCCGGCGCTCATGCGCAGCGCTTGGCTCGTGTTATCTGCGCGGCAGTGATGGCTGGCGAGCTGTCGCTGTGCTCGGCGTTGGCGTCGGGTGATTTGGTAAAATCACACATTGCACTTAACCGAGCAGTGCCTGCCACGCCGGCCAATACGCCGCAAAACAGCGTCACTCCTCAGACATCTATTGCAAACATGCGCTCATAGTGTGAGTTTACATTTTTCCACACTACTTTTTTTGTCATCATCAAATTTACATTCTTTTATACAATTGACGGTATTTCACAATACCGTTTGCGTTTCTGGAGCAAGTATAAAGCAGCGGCGCTGCCTGTGGAAATTGTGTTGTACCTTTTTCTGGTATTTTATAGTTAAAATGACTAAACCGATTCCGATTCCCCCGCCGCCATGCCCGCACTGTGGAGTGGTTTGTCTTACCATAGCAGAAAGAGAGCAACATATTAAATACTTTCACAACTCTAAACGTTAGCTATTTCTTCTAAATTTGGGCTTGTGACTTTGCAGTGTTAGTGCAATAAAGCCGTTTTCCATTAAAATAATTGAATTTAATCATGTTGAAATACAAGCAATTGAACACATGCTGGTGCCGTAAAAAACAAGCGCTTGTTTGCAGAGTCAGCCATTGTTTTGCTGTGCTCCCATTCGGCTTGATTATGCAAGCATGGCGAATACCGGCCAATTTACACATTTTGCCAAGCACAAATGTTCAATGTGGTATATAAGCCAACACTTTTTCAATGGCTGTTTTCTCTTTCACTCGTCTTATTGAGTTTAAAATTAACATATACCAATGGCCATGCCTAAAATAAAGTGGATAAGATGCCAATTTTGCATCTACGCGTTTCAGACCAAACAAGATCTGGTTGCTCATATCATCGAGTGCCATCCGGCAGAGTATGAACTGGGAGTAAGAGGCTTAACTTCATAGTCATTTAACTAGTTTAATAAACGCATGGTTATACTTTGTGTGTTGCGGTTGGTACAAAAATAGGCAATTTTACAGGATCCGCAAC
Source organism: Coemansia sp. RSA 921 (assembly GCA_027577315.1). Taxonomy (NCBI): domain Eukaryota; kingdom Fungi; phylum Kickxellomycota; class Kickxellomycetes; order Kickxellales; family Kickxellaceae; genus Coemansia; species Coemansia sp. RSA 921. The sequence continues at coordinate 33,299 of JANBQT010000011.1, read as the reverse complement.
ATCATCTGCAGGAATCACCAAAAATGAGGCGGTTGCTGTTTTTTATTTCTCTTTTGCTCTTGTTTATTTTTTATAAATCCGCAGTTTTTTTGAATAAAGATTTCTTGCTCATTTTATACCAGTAATGTCTGATCCGACGAATGAACCAACCTCCAAGCCAGAGTTTTATACTATACAACAAGAGTGGTGGCTGCAGTTGTACACAGAGTTGCAATGCGATCCCGCTTTGTTAAGCATCAGTTCACTCGTACGCAAGCTTCAAGTAAGCCAAGAATACGAAAAGTATTGTACCAGTTACTTTAGCACATTCTGGGAGCTAGCCATGCACGTCCCGGCTTATACCAACAAACAAATGTATTCCTTGAATTTGACGTATTTCCAGCGACACGAAAACATCCCGTGTACAAAATCCCGAGTCGTATCAGGCTTTCACACACACATGTCTATTATTAAAGAGTATGGACAGTTTGCGTGTATTGGAATGCACGGCCAAACCTCCATCCGTACGTACTTTTCCGAGCTCTGGACAATCGTGTCAACCATGGACTTTACGTTTCAAAACAGCTATATCAGGCTGGGTTCGCAGTACCGGTTAATTGACATCCAGAAACCACAAACTCCTCAATACAAAATTGACATGGAGGTTCATTACACGGCGTACTCGACTCTATCGTTGCGTTCAGTGCACATGGGAGTAAAGTTTGTGGAATCACAACACTATGACCGGCCAACAAAAATGGATATTGGACAGATGGCCGAATATGCCCAGTCCGTTCGAGCATTGCAACCTGAGCGTACATGCATACCCATTCTATTTATCGACAACACGTGTACGACAATGCTGTTGTTTGGAAAGTTGAAGGTTGTAACGGTTGGGTTAGGGAGATTATGCCACCATGGCATGGCGCCCATACCAACAAGCGTGTTTGGCATCGGCTCGATTCTCCGCAACCTGTGTTTTTTGCTGACCCTGCCACCTCGTTATTTTGAACATGTCTTTAATTAAAGACAGTTGGATTAATTAATTTTAAGCCGGTTTTAAGCAATCCATTTTGCGGCGCAATTATAAAATGGCATAAAACTGTAATTTTGCCGAGCTCCACTAAAACATAATGACTTGAGAAGATCCTGAGTGATACGCGATCTGCGTTTGCATATGCACGCCGGCTCGAGGCAGGTGGCGCACCAGGTGACATTTATCTTGGGAAATCTACCGGCAATAATCTACGTTGCATTTGGTCAGCCCGTGTTTTGCATGCGCAGCTCATATCGGCCAATATTCTATTTTGCGAAAAAGGAATAAAACGGCAGGGTATAAAAGCCAAGCGATTCCGTATTTTGAGTGGGTTCGTTATACTTTTTGAATTATAAATTTTGGCATAAAACACGAGACGATGGGAACCGAGACACGCTTTCCACGCTTTAGATGTCCGTACTGTTATTACGATTATATATCATTGCAAGATGTGTATAGACATATTGAACGGGATCACCCGAAAGGTTTTCGAAACCTCATATATGACAACTATTAGCTAGTATAGTTTAGCAAATACAATTGAATAAAAAACGTTGCTGAATAGCAACAATAAACAAAAGTGGGTTTGTGTATTTAAACAGCTGTCAATTATATTGCCATGTTACGTTTTTTGTATTGCACTATACATAAAATAGGTTGACACAAAACTGTCAAAGAAACAATGTCACAAACCAAAGTATATACATCTTGGGCAACATATAGATAGAAATGAACAAACCAAGCATAACCATATATCAGTGTACCCAGTGCACAGCCATATTCTACACGCAATGTACACGCAAGCACCACACACGAACAGTCCACGCCAAAAACACAGTGCTTAACAAGCCACTTTGTCTCGTATCATGTAAATAGTGTAGTGCCATGTGGCATCCAACTCGACAAATACTATATGCTGTGATAACCTAGCATAAATGTATTTACAGCGCTTACACTCGTTCTCAGACGTTTATAAGGAGCGGCTCCGGCAATAAATCTTTCTTTAGGTGAGTTTTAATAATAGTTGTGTATTGTTTCAGAATAAAAGAAATTAGTTTGCCTTGAACCCACGACGCATGGACGCAAAGAAATCAATAGACTCGGCCCAAACCGGCTCCGGCTGCGACTCGTCGACATCCATTTCAACGTCACTGGTTGCAGCATCCTCAGACTCGGCTGAAACATCAGCAACTGGTAGCAACTGCGCCGTGACAAACTGCGTGTACAGCGATTTTACGGGCGGCAGTACATGGAACGGCGCATTAACGTACGACGACTGGACGGCCGATCTTACCAACCGCATCGTAGCACGCACTTGCGCATTCGCCAAAATCGGAGCCTCCGCAGCTACCGGCTTTTGCATTCCAAATATATCCTTAAACGCCGAGCTCTCCATCCGACGGCCTTGCATGCTCGGAACCACTTTGTTCTTGGAATCCACATGCGCGCCGTACACGCTAATCAAGCCCGACGGCGTCAGCACCACGAGCGTGTTGGAGTCCAAGGGATCAGGCTTTGCGTGCTCGGAGTTGGGATGGCCACGGCCCAATTTTGTTGCGGTGGGCACCAGGGCGACTGCCTCGACGCCCGATGGATGCTGGATGGCCAAAAGAGGCGTGGGCGATGATGGCGAGAGCACCATGACGGAGGCAGTGGAGCTACCGGGCACTTGGTACGCAGCGACGGCCAAAAGCGAGGAGCGAGGGTGGACGTACACGCTCTGGATAGGCATGGCCAGGGTCCACCACACCGAGCCCGTGAGCATGTTCCATACATCCAAGCGTTCGTCCGACCACGCGGCCACAAAGCTCGACGCGCCCACAAACGCAACGCCTTTCAGTTGCGGCGTATCCGCACTGGCCACCAGCACGCCCACAGGTCTTGCACACACTGCAGGGTCCCACAACGTCACAGCGCCGCCAAACGCCACCGCCAGTGTCGACCCGTCCGACGAAAACGCCGCCGCCGTGGGCTGCATGTTCCGGTACCCGCACGTAGCCCGGCACGCCCACACGAACCGCTCGTTCGGTCCGGCGCCCAATACACTCTGCAACTCCCATACACGGAACAAACGGTCGCGGCCGGTACTTACACACAAAAGGGCGTTGCGACGATGACAGGGCTGGAACGAGATCGAGTGCACGCCCCCTGCGTGTGGTGCGTCGATGCGAGTAACCAGCGTGTAGGTTTGGGACGTAGGATCGAGGCGCCAGAACTTTAGGTACGACGTGGTTACGCTCATCAGGCCGTTTGTCGCGTCGGTGCGGCGGGAGTCGATGGTGGCCATCCACGCGCCGTCCGAGCTGAACTGCACAAGATCGACGTGCGGCTGCGACCCTGAGCCCACACGGTTATACGCCGCCACTTCGATGCTCGCCAGATGGCGGTCGTTCGCGTGGTTAAACACCTGCAAGCGTCCTGGCTCGCCATTCAAAACCAGTGCATGTGTGGCTGGGTGCACAACCAGACCGGTGGTGAATGGATCAGAGTCAAGCTCACGTGCACCACGGGCCCGGCCCGCGCGTTCGGCAAACTTTAGACCCTGCAGCAGGGACACGAGAGAGCGGTCCACGGCCGACACAATACGGATGGTGTTGTCGCGCAACGTTATTGCGTACCGCATGTGATCGGGACTCGGGGAAATGCCCACAATATCGCTTCCGAGACGCGGCAAATAGTCCCGAGTCTCGGTGTCCAGCTGCCACAGCACAAGCACGCCTTCTTCACCTCCTGACAGCATCAACGAGTCGCCCGAAAACGCAATGGCGTTGACGCGGTGGGCGTGCCAGTGATGCGTCGAGCGCACGATCGGGCGGTCTTCGGACGACGCGGCGTGTTCGTCGACGCAGAACCAGAACACAATGCGGCCTCGCCAGTCGCCCACAGCCAATACGGGCTCGCGGGGGTGGAACGCAATGGCCGAGACTCGCTCTTCCATGCCCCACACATGGCACTTGACATTTGCATCTCCCACAAACGCCACGTGCACCCGGAACTTTGCAAACGCTGCCACCCACTGACCGTCCGCCCGCACGCTCAGGCCCGCCACATTGCTGGCCCTAAACAGCTCCTGCCGCTCCACATGAACCGGCTCCACGCCATTTGGCTCGCCCTTGAGCTCCACTCGACACACCACATACTTTTTCTGCGCCCCCGCACGCTGCCTCTTTCTCCGCATGGCACAAAAGAACCGTCCGCTTTTCGACGGATCTGCCTCGACAAAGTCTGCGCACGCGCCAATGTCCCACACACACACCAAATCGCCCGTTCGAGCGTCCCACAGGCGAGCTTTGTGGTCGGCCGAGAACGTATAAACGCGGTGGTCTTCTGCCGCCACTATTTTTTTAATAGCTGCGCGCTGCAGCCCAGAGTCGCGGTGCACCGAAAAGTTTTGCAGCATTTCGCCATTTTGCACGTTATATGCAGACACTGAGTTGTCTTTGGCCAAATAAAACTGCGACGAGTCGCTGCTGAACACGATGGGCCCGGTGGTTAGTTGTCCGCCGCTCACGACTTTTAATGAGATGGGAAGGTGCGTTTCGGTTGGTTGCGTCGATATTGTTGCTTCGACGATGGGCGTTGTTAGGCCAGCTGTGGGCAGACTGCCAGCTACGGATGCGAGTTTGGTGATCTGCAAGTGTGCTGGCCGCTTTATCGTCTTTTCCTTCGTCTTTACTTTGGGCTCTTTGGCCTCCTTGCCCGCCTTCTTGGTCTTCCGCGCCGTGTCTGCCTTGCCTGCCATTCTTCTTGCGTTAAATAATATGTAAAACAGCTACGCCAAACTGCAAAAAAATGAAAAATTATTATTTGCTTGTACATAAAAAGTTTTAGGTGATTCCATGTTGATTGATTAACCACGAGTATTTAGCGCGTCTTTATCTTAGCCTTTACTTTGAATTTCCCTCAACTTGTTCTAAATATGCTTGCGCTGTTTGCCGCCCGACCAACGCGCACACTCTGCCGAACGTTTACGTCTGCGCACTCGCCGCGCCGAGAAAACATTGGCGTGCTCAAGGCGTATGGAAAGCCCGTAGCAACCATCTTCCTGTGGAGTGCGCTAACGTACATGTCGTTTCAGGCCGTTTGGAACACGCTGTACTTTGACGAGATCAAGCTCGAGACCGAGGCAAAGATCGACGACCTCCAGGCTGAGCTCAAGCGCTTGGAACACTAGTGTACTTACTGGTTCCACAAGTGACTGCGGAGAAATACTCGACTGGTTGAATAAACTCCCCGCGGTTATTGAGCACGGCAGCCGTTTATCTCCCAACCACTGATCTATTTTTGTTCTTTATTCCGTCTCTTTATATAATACTATGAATTCCCTCTTGCGTTGCTCTCGTGTGCGCACGGCCTCCTCGTTGCTAAAGGTACTTTTGCAGCAGCCACCAACACTCGTTGAACTTGTTTCTAATCACAAACCAAATGTAGACGGCGCCCTCGTCTCGTCGCTTTCTAGCCACCGAAATCGATGCCAACACTGACACCAAGCCCGAAAAACGGGTGCGCAAGGACTTTACGCAGCGTTTAAACAACGGCCCCAGTTTCAGCGACTTTGCCTCGTCATCGGCACCACTTACGCCTGCCGAGGCTATGGAAAAGGCGCAAAGCAAAGCAGCAAAAGCACGGCTGCCTCGGTGGCTCAAAACGGACATTCCGGTGGGCAAAGAAGTATCTCGTATCCGCAAAACTCTGCGTGAGCTCAAATTGCACACGGTGTGCGAAGAAGCTCGGTGTCCGAACATGGGCGAGTGCTGGGGCGGCGGCAAGCACGGAACTGCCACGGCGACTATTATGATTATGGGCGATACGTGCACGCGCGGGTGTCGGTTCTGTTCGGTCAAAACGAGCAAAACCCCGGGGGCTTTGGATGCAAATGAGCCGCAGAACGTTGCGCGGGCGTTGGCGGCGTGGGGATTAGATTATGTGGTGCTGACGTCGGTGGATCGCGATGATTTGCCGGACTTTGGGTCGGCGCATTTTGCGGAGACTGTGCGGAGCATACGCGAGCAGGCGCCGCAGATGATGATCGAGTGTTTGACGCCTGATTTCCTGGGACGGGCGGATCTGATCGAGCCGGTTGCGCAGTCGGGGCTGGACGTGTATGCCCACAACATTGAAACTGTGGAGGGGCTGCAGCGGTCGGTGCGCGACCACCGGGCCAACTACAAGCAGTCGATGTTTGTGCTTGAGCATGTCAAGCGCACCAAGCCTACGCTTCTGACAAAGTCGTCTATTATGCTTGGTGTGGGCGAAACCGATGCCGAAGTTATGCAAACCATGCGTGACTTGCGGACTGCGGGCGTCGACATTGTCACTCTGGGCCAGTATATGCGGCCGACGAAGCGGCATATGAAGGTGCACGAATATGTGACTCCCGAGAAGTTTGCGCATTGGGAGAAAATAGGCGGCGAGCTGGGCTTTGTGTATGCGGCAAGTGGTCCATTGGTGAGGTCGTCGTACAAGGCGGGTGAGTTTTTCATATCGGAGATTTTGCGTAAGCGGGCGAGTGCCAGCATGCGCAATGTTGCGGCGAGTGTGGCGGAGGGTCGGAACAAGTCGCCGACGATCCAGGCGTGATCTGCTGTTGGCTTGGCAAACGGTCGTATAAAACAAACGTTGCTTCTTCCAGTTTTTGGAAAATGCGCAGTCTATTTCCCTCTTTTCCTTTTCTTTTGAGTTAAAGTTTAAAGTTATATAGCAATGAGCACTCCACAGTCAAGTAACCCGATGGCCGACGCATTGTTGAATGCTGCGCTTGGGTATTGTCCCGTTTGCGAAAAGTTTGTGTCGATTGACGGGTACGACGATCATATCGTCGAGTGTTTCGAGGAACATGCGTTCTAAGTTTTTGGGTTCTGTGGAATAAACTAAACCCACCGTTTATATACATGTAAAGATTAACTTTGCCAAGTACTGCCCAGTTTGCGAAAAATGTGCTGGTTAAAGTGCACGCCATTCCAAGCTTTCTTCTGTGAGGTAAAAATAAACAGTATGAAGTTTAAAGTTGTGCATATGCAAGGATCTCCATGTGCAAACGCTCAAATTGGCCGGGTATTGTACAAACTGCACGCGGTTGACGGCAAAAATCCTATTTAAGCTCGCCAAACGTCTTGAGCAACAGAAACACATCTTTCCAACTCTATATTTTGTAATGTTCTCGCCTAACGAACTTGACAATATCGTCAACAACCCGGCAGCTGGTTCCATCGGGGGGTTTACATGGTGCAGATACTGCAAAAAACACATCCCGAACAGCCTGTTTGACGAGCACCATATACCGTGCTGGCGGATGTTGAACCTCCCGTACTATAATTTTTTCTCAAAGTAGTGCAATAAACATGGGATCTACGAGCATCCTGATCTGCCTATTGTGTTTATGTTGTGGATCTCGTGTGGCGAAAAATTTGGCTATAAAGAGCCTCCTCTTGGCACTTTATATATTTCCCTGCACTTTTCTTTATACTTTTTTCGAATGGACTCGTTTAGATTGCACACGTATAGCGACCCGATTACGGGACCCAAGGATTTTATTCCGGGGTATAGAAAGTGTTTGCGGTGCAAGCAGTTGATTGTAATTGACAAGTACGTTGTGCATGTTTATGAGTGTTACCAGAGAATGGCAGGCTACATATAAGTAACGCTTTTTGTTTTGGTTACAGCTAAATAAACAGGGTCATGTTTGTAAAAGTCACTTGTATCTGCAAAAGTATTTGAGCATGTAGCTTACTAGTTGTACGAGCAAAAACACGACATTTATTGTATGCTGGCTGTTGTAATTTAATATGTATAATTTAATCAAACCTACCATCGGCTTGAAAGCACGTCAAAAAAAAGCGTCAAAACAGCTGACATGATAGGTTTCTAGAATTCTACGCAAATAAACCCTACAAAACAACAGCGCACCTTTTAGGTTAAAGGAGTAAAACCCACACCAGCTTAAAAGCAAAGAAAAACTGTATTATCAAAGAAGAAAAGTTCACCTGACAGCTATTCTGCCCAACAATTTTTTGTAGCAAAGCCCGTCCTTTGCTTTTAAAAATCCACAACACACGACTGAAACCTCAAGCGTGTTGAATTGTTAGAGTATAAAATAAACCAAACTCGGTCGAGCATTTTCGGACCACTCATATTTTCTTCCAACAGTTTTTCTTTGATTTAAATATTCTGCTATAGGCATTTCCATCCACTTAACCATGCTTGTTAAAGCTCTTTGTTTCGTCGCCACGGTTGCTGCTGTCGTATCAGCCCAGGAGTGCAACAGCAGACCACACTGCAACAGCTTGCATACTCTAACCAAATGCGAGTCTGGTATTAACTACGCTGGTGCCTGCCCGTATGGTTCGTATTGTAAAATATCGAAATGTCTTGACGCAAATACGGGTGAATCGGTATCGCTTGACGATGTATCGTGGGAGGAACAAGTTTAAAATGTAGGTGATGGCAGTGTTCCACAAGCGAATTGAACGCTTTCTTTTATCAATCAATTAAGCTGTTAATGGCTAGCCGGTATTTCAACGGGTTTTTTAAACAGTTTGTGTGCTTTGCTAATAAACGCAATGCATTTTAAACAGTAAAGTATGTCAGTTAACAGATAAGAGACGCCATAGAACTTGGACGTTATAGCCATGCTCGTCAAAGTAGAATCATACTGAGAAGCTTTTTTATTTTGCCAAGTAAACTAAAGTAATTACCAGCATTATCTGCCCTGGTCATTATTCTCCCCAGACATGATACAGCCTTTTGGATTAGCATAAATGAGCGGCTGTTGGAGAGACTACAAAATTTATCAAGAATTAATATTTCTGCTTATGAGAGCTCAAGTGAAATACTCTTTTTTCAAAGCTATAGGCAAGAATATATTCTCCTAGTCCTTAATAGCCAGTATTATTCCACATCCTTCAAGCACTCTTTCTGCAGTCACATATGACTTACATTTATAAGTATATGTCGTATTATTTCTGTTGATAGTGTATTTGACCTTTTATACAGGAGTAATAAGAATTATCTTGTTTCTTGGACATTATTGGTGAAAATTCCTGGGTTAGAAGTTGCACAAGAGATGTATAGGGAGGTGGTAATGTAAAAGAATTCAGTTAAGAAGTGTCACTACCAGTTAATGAGGTCCTATAAGCTATGGTGTCTATATTGATGTTTCTGGTTCCCAAGTGAACCATTATTCATAGTCTATAAGTGGTGGCTTGCAATTGCCATATTTTTTATATACATTTCTATTAAAGCTCTGGTAGTGACTGTCCTCTGTGCTCAAATTGCTGAAGGCTCCTTTTAGTGGCCCGCTTGGGCAGTTGCCTGGATAAAGTTTGTGACAACAATCCTGGATTGTGCTCAGCTGATGTGCAACCATTAGCTTTGTGCCCTTATTGAATGCCTCACCCAGAACAATTTGCATCGTCATTTCACTGCACAAATCCAATTCTACGGTGGTCATGTCCAGTAGCAGCACATCTGTGTTACAAATAACAGACCACACAATATCAATACAACGCTGTTGATCACTCAACGACAATCAACTGCGTTGTTTTCTAACTGCATCTACACCTTTTGTTCCAGTCAGTTTCTCTTTCATGACTGTTTTGCCTACAGCAACTAGCTTTTGTAAATAACTATCAAAGTGCTAAAAAAATACTACAATCTGCTCGTTAAGAACTCTAGCAAATGCATGCTTAATGATATATTGTATCCAAAAAAGAAAACCAGACTACAAGTGGGCTTTCCTTGAATAGCTGGCTACATGTTTGTTTTGGCTTCCTTTTTCCTTATTTTCCGTTATTATTTGCTTCACACAAAATAAATTAATTCTTGGCAGCTTCGTTTCCTATTTGGTAAAGGAAAATAAACCCTTGTAGAGGCCGCAGCAAGCAATAAACATGCAGAAAGGGAAAAACATTTTAAAGAGAAATTGTATTTCAAAGAAAAAATTGTAATAAATTGTATTACAAGGCTTGTAGCAGCATGCCCTTTTCTTTCAATTGTCTGTCATTTCTATTATTGCAGTATTCACACTATTATATATTTTTCTACTTTCCAACTGCAACATTCTGAAACTATGAACCAAACTCCGCCCAACCATCACCAGCTGTTTGAGAAGATGGAGCAGCTCCATATAACTGACGAAACGTTGCATCCCGACTGGGAAACTGCGTTTGCTGATTGCAAAACTACTACGTCTGGGCTGTCCTACGAAGAGTATACTGGTACTCTAGATCAGCCTCCCACTGATCAGCGAGAGCACAAGCTTATACGTTTACCTAATAACCTAGTGGCTATATGTACCAGTGACCCAAATGCTATCATGGCAGCAGCACGTATAAGCGTTGGTGTAGGTAAATTTGCTGAACCAGCAGCCGTACCAGGGCTAGCCCATCTGCTGGAGCATGTGATAACTATGGTGAGTACCAGCTAGTTAACTAGAATAGTCGAGTAAGTGCACTGATACTAATTTACTAAAGTGTTCTTAATGTCAACAATAGGGGTTGGCAAAGTATCCGGAAGAAGATGACTATGAATCATATTGTTCCAATAATGGTGGCTGGAACAACGCGTTTACCAGTGACGAAAAAACTGGATACTTTTTAGGTATTGCAAACAATGCACTGGAAGGAGCACTTGACCGCTTGGCCAACCACTTTATTAACCCGTTGCTTTCAGCTGAAGCAATAAAACGTGAGATAAAAGCAGTGGATTCAGAGTTCAAGGGTCGGCTACAGAATGACAAGGTACGCCTGCTTGAGCTAGCAAAAGCACTGTCTAATACAAACCACCCACATTCAAGGTTTGGCAGTGGAAATTCACAGACACTGAATGCAGCAACTACGCAATTGAATATGGATTTAAAGAGCAAACTAGATTTGTTTTTCAACCAGTACTACTCTTCTGATATTATGAAATTGGTCATAGTAGGAAACTATTCAGTTGATCAGTTGGTGGAATGGACAGTGTCCAAATTCTCTGCTATTCCTAGCAAAGGCGACACTCGACCAGCGTATTTAGAACATCCACTTGGTGCAGGGGCTCTGGGTAAAATAATTACCTACCAAACTAAATCTGATATTTATAAGATTAGAGTTGAGTTTGCCTTGCCTGAGATACAGAGCATGTATGCTACTGACCCTGGTTATTATATTAATATGCTACTGACTAACCAAGAACCAGGGTCTTCAATGCACTATTTGAAACAGAAAAAGTTGGCAACTAGCTTAAGCTTCTCTATGGGAACTGGAAACAGTGGTTTTGAAATTGCAAACATAACATTATGTGCAACGCCTAAAGGTATTAAGCAGTACCCTGACATAATGAGCGCTATATTTGCTTACTTTCAAATGCTGACTAAAGCTGGCGCACAAGAATGGTATTTTAAAGAGCTGTACACTATGGGCCAATTAAATTATATGAATAATGAAACTCCAGATGCGGATGATTGGGTACAATCTATTACTTCATATATGCATAATGAGTATATTAAACCTGAACATATATTAACCAACGAATCACAGGCATACAACTTTGACAAAACAAATATTGAAAGGCTTTTGACATACTTTACTCCGGACAACTGCCGAGTATTTATTGGTGCTCAGAATCATTCAAATGTAGTGTGCAACAGCGTGGAAAAATACTATGGCACTAGATATAATACTGCTGAAATGCCCAAGGCATTGGTTGAAAAATTACAGAGTAAACATGATGACCACCTAATGTTTTACATGCCTGCAAAGAATATGTTTTTGCCGGAAAATACTGATATTGTTGGTACGGCTGTAGCACAAGAATGTATAGCTAAAGCGCCATCATTGCTGAAAAAGTCCAATTTATATGAGCTGTGGTTTAAGCAAGATGACCAATTTTTGCTGCCATATGGCGTTATTAAATTGGAAATTCAGTATCCAAATTTCCAGCTAGCCCCAGAAAACAGTATTAACGCAGTTCTGTACAGCAGATGCTTAAATAAGATACTAGAGGAAAAGCTTGATGCATGTCTATATGGCGGGTTAAGCTATTTCATCTCTTGTAATTCATGCAATGTTGAAATCCAATTAAATGGATATAATGACAAACTATCATATCTGCTGAAGAAAATCTTAGAGGAAATAAAATCCTTCAAGATAAGCCAATGTCAATTTGATGAATGCGCAACAGAGCTTTTACAGGCATACAATAATGAGCAGTATGGTGCACCATGCAACCAACTATCATTAACAGAAGAAAGCAGAATATCGATGATACCATTCCGATCAACTGAAACCATGAAAGATAATTTAAAAGATGTAACATTTGCCAGTGTTCAAGAGTACATTGGTCAACTGTTTAGTCAGACATACTCTAAAATTCTTGTTACTGGAAATTTTACAGAGTCTGATGCACTGGATATAGCAAACTTGACAGTTGATCTGTTAAACAGCAAGCCTATGCCTAAACATTTATATACTATAGCAAGCTATGTAAACATTGAGCCAGGCCATTACATTTATCCACAGTTGAACAAAGACTGTGATACTGTAAATAATGCTACTATGGTTTCCATTTATGGAGGACAGTCATCCAGTGTCAAAGATAAATTAATATTAATGTTGATTGATTTAGTGATCGAGGCCCCATTTTTCAACCAACTACGCACCCAGGAACAGCTGGGTTACAAGGTGCAAACTGATTTAATTAACATTAATGGTAGCAGACCATCAATTAATTTTAGTATCCAGGGAGAGGCCAGTCCAGTATACTTGACTATGCGGATTGACAAATTTATATCCAACTTTCACGTATATCTTGAGGAATTTACGGATGAACAGTTCCAAGCTCTGGTTCAATCATCAATTAATATCAAAGGAGAGAAGCTAAAAACAGTTGATGAAGAGGCTGATCGGTTTTGGGATTGTATAACAGATGATTATGACTTTTACTTCCTGGACACAGATATTGCAATCTTGGAAAGTCTTTGTCGGCATGATTTAGTAGAGGCATGGAACAAGTATATAAATCCAAGCACAGCTGTTGATTACACACGGGTTGACTATCACATGTGGTCAACCAAGCTCACATATCCTTCACTGGATGATTGGCAAACATACCCAGAATCTGTGTTGGCCTTGAGTGAGCGTTTGAATAGTGAGAATATTGGAGAGTTTAGCTTTGCTCAAACTAGCCAGTTGGTCCAACAAATTGCTAAAATGAATGCTGATCAGCTGGATTCCAAGCATTTAAGCCCGCTGTTAAGCATCTATAATGTATCCGATACAGCTCTGGAAAAGGTTGTTTCTTCAGAGTCCAATGTTTTGACTGCACTAACCATGGCTCATAGTGCAATTACTGATCCCAAGCCCGCGCTTTTATTTTCAGCAAGTTTGAATGGTAGTGGTTTAAACCAGACGCCCGAAGGCCGGTGGATAATCGATGACGCAGACAAGTTTAAAGCCACACATGCACTACATCCACCAGTCGAACCAGTAATGGAGCTAATTCCTAAATACCAAGACTAGCCTTTCATTTTCATATTAGCACTATATGTTTCAATATATTAGCATACTATGAATTGAGAAGATCCAGTACACTAATTGGCAACTTGAAGCGATTGCTGCTCCACCAGCAAATGATATGTGCCCTTTAGCGCCAACAGCTCATCATGAGTACCACGCTCCACAATACGGCCATTCTTAAACACCACAATCATGTCACAGTCCTGGATTGTGCTCAGTCGATGAGCAACTGTCAGCGTTGTGCGTTCCTTGGATGCCGCATCCAACACCCTTTGCACGACCTTTTCACTCCGTGAATCCAACGCCGCAGTGGCCTCATCCAGTAGCAACAGCTTTGGTTTGCGAACCAACGCGCGAGCAATAGCCACCCGCTGCTTTTGGCCGCCCGACAACCTTCCACCTTTTTGACCAACATTGGTATCAAATCCGTCAGGCAAGTTGCGCACAAAGTTGTAAATGTTTGCTTCTTGAGCTGCTTCTTCGATTTCCTGCATTGTTGCATTAGGTTTTCCGTACGCAATGTTGTCGGCGATTGAGCTGTTGAACAAAATGGGCTCTTGGCTAACAATTGCCATGTTGTCACGAAGTGCCTTAATGTTCCAATCACGTACATTCAGATCTTCGACTGAAACATTTCCCGAGTTGGCATCATACAGACGTTGGGTTAGCAATATTGACGTTGATTTGCCTGATCCCGATGCGCCAACCAATGCTACACGCTTGCCCATAATGGCCTTGAACGAAATGCCCTTGAGGATCGTGGTATCAGGACGGATCGGGTACGAAAACTTGATATTGTCAAAGCCAACATTGCCTTCAAACGAATCAACCTCGCTGCCCGTATCGTCCAGACCATTAATACGAGACTTGTTCAACGTTTCATAAATACCACGTGCAGACATGGCACCTTTTGTTAACATTGTGGTCAAAATGAGTTTGTTTTGCAGCCACCGACTCCTGTTCTGGAAATAACAACCAATTGTTTAATTTGCAACAGCCACACACCATACATTGGCCACTATTCAATTAGTTTATAAAAGTACCGTTATTCGTATTTAAGCAAAAAGAATAGAATCTGGTAATTTTATGTTGACGCCATGTCCAAAATCTGCCAAAATATAATATAAATAAGTAATAATGCAGGATACTCAGACTACTTCAACTTTTTCGTATCCTGGTTAATCACGTCCTTGTGGAACTTTAGCATCAGCATATCGCCGATTTCGCTAACCTGCTCCAGCGCGTAATCCAAATCCTCGCGCGTATGCGACGCCGAAATGCAGAACCGCACACGGCCAGCGATGATAGGCGTAGCGGGATATGACACAACGACAACGGCAATGTTGCGCTTGAGGCATTCGCGCGAAAAGGCAGACATTTTGGCTGGGTTGAACAGCAACAGCGGAACAATCGGGCTGCCTGGATCGCCCAATATCATAAACCCGAGCTTCCTGAGCCCCTTGGCAAAGTACTTCGAGTTGAGTGCCAGCTGGTCCAAGCGCTGTTGTCCCTCCAGAGCATGCTCGCGGTCCTCGCCCATAATCATACGCATCGACGAGCTCACCTGCGCCAGCACAGGTACGCTCATAGCCTCAGAATACACCGCCGCATATGAGTTTACGCGCAGGTGGTCAATCAAGGCTTTGCTGCCAGCAATGTATCCGCCGGCTGCGCCAAAGCTCTTGGTAAATGTACCCATCAGAATATCAATCTCGCGTGGATCCACGTTAAAGTGGTCGCAGATACCGCGACCGCGCTTGCCCAGAGCACCAATAGAGTGTGCCTCGTCGACAAAGAGATAAAACTTGTACTTGTTGCGCATTTCAATGAGCTTGTGCAGATTGCAGAACTCGCCTTCCATCGAATACAAGCCCTCAACGACAACCATAATCTTCTTCCAAGGACGATGAGTACGTGGCTGGCCTTGTGAGATGCTACGACGCAGCTGCTTCTCGAGATTGCGTGTGTCGTTGTGGCGGAAGACGCGGATGACAGCACCCGAAAGACGAGAACCTGCAATCAAAGAACTGTGGTTCAGGTCATCCGAAATGATAAGGCAGCCCTTGCTTACTAGCGACGGCATGGTCAACGAGTTGGTCGCATATCCCATCGACACGATTATCGCCGCCTCAGTGCCCATAAACCGAGCAACCATTTCCTCAGTCTCGACCAGCAGCTTTGAGCAGCCAGTCTCAATACGGGATGACGCCTGCGCAATGC
Organism: Coemansia sp. RSA 921; assembly: GCA_027577315.1. Classification (NCBI taxonomy): domain Eukaryota; kingdom Fungi; phylum Kickxellomycota; class Kickxellomycetes; order Kickxellales; family Kickxellaceae; genus Coemansia; species Coemansia sp. RSA 921. The sequence continues at coordinate 17,573 of JANBQT010000011.1, read as the reverse complement.
CGTGCTCGCGCATAGCCTCCTCGACCTTGTCCGCGCACGGGCCCTCGCTCTGCGCAAATCCCAAGTAGTTGTACGATGCCAGGTTGAGCACGTTCTGCAGCTTTCCCGTAAACTGGAACGACTTGTTATAGTCGTGTGTAACCCGGTCAATCAGCTCGACATGTCCGCCGGCAACGCCACCAATCGGCCGGTTAAAGCAGTCACGCATCCGCGCATACACATGGCGAGACCACATACTCTCAAAGTCCGACACCATTGGTGCATAGCCGTTCTGCACACGTACCTGCACATACTGCTTCGGCATAAATATCTTGCCGAAAAAGTCCTCAAAGTGCGCCAGAACCACCAGGAGCAAAAAGCTCATGTACGTGGTCATCAGTGTAAAGAACGGAATGTCTTGGACTTCGTGCGGCTTCTCGTGCGGTAGTTCCTTGGGCGCAGTCTGTACTTTGGTCTCGGCAGGCGCACTGACGGCCACGGACCCGTACTCGATGTCATTGTGTCCCAAAAGTGACGAGCTCGACGCTGGCACAGTCTGGAACACGCCGCTGCTTGCAAGCTTCCCGGCGTCTTGCGGAGCTTCAATTATCTCATTGCTATACATTGGCTGAGAACGCTGTCCCTTGCCCATTTTTGAAGAGTTTGGGGTTTGACTGATTAAAAACCGTAAGTAATACAAACAAAAAGCGTCGTTAATAAGATAAAAGTCAAACAAGGGAAAGAAAGAGCGACTTTAGAGACTAAAAGACTTGGCAAAGAACGGTCCAAAACTTATCATATTTAAACAACAACTGCCTGGTGAACTGATCTCAACAATAACTGTAACAGGAAAAAGCGGAGGGGAATCTCAAGACAAATAAAAGAGTATGCGAAAAGAGCAAGAACAGGAAATTCAACTGGGAATCGTTTGCCTGCCGATCGTTTTCAGCTCCCTGTTTTTCTTTCACAAGCTAATACGCCAAAAAGAAAATAAAACGGCGCCATACTTTTTTGGGCAAAAGCCGCTTTTCGAATTGTTCTATTTATGCCCATCTTGTAACGCAATTTTGAGACAGATGATTTACACAAAAAGAATTAAAAAATTCAGTGTACCAAACTTGATTTTCTTGTTTTTCAGTGTACCGAGTCCGTTTTATTTCACAGGCTTTTTGGAAACGTCTCATGTCGTGTCGATCACTCAAGTAACACGTCAAGTACCATGTTTGGGCAATGTCTGTGTTTTGTTTCATAGACTTTAACTCGCATTTGATCAAAACTATCAATCAATGTTTTATAAAAATTGAACAATCGAGTTTGCGCGAGCTTGAATACATAACTTTGATGTATTACAGCATATAAAAACGACAGTATGGAGAAGATATTGGATTGTCTCTTATACAAATTCAGGAAAATAGATTGCCACTCAGGATTGTACATCCGTGTGACATCGCGCATACATAGTACTTGTTCACGCATAATAATATTAATGTGCGTTTGGGAATCTTGACAAGCAGAAACAATTGACCACGCCATCTACTCTGCAGGATGTAATATGAAATGTATTTCCCCTTATCTTTAAGAAATCATATCCAATAACGGAGATTACACATAATAAACTGCAAAATAGTGTGCATATGACGCCCAGCTAATTCGCGGATGGCTCTTTGCTGCACAGTTTTTTTGTGAGCAATTTTATTGGTGCACGGTTCTTGTGCGCACAGATCTTTTGTGCACAGCCCTAGCAGGGAGCAGCTGGTTGAGCCCATGCTTTTAATGCTAATATGCAGATCCGGCGATAATAGAGTTAGTCCAATGTGGTTGCCATGTGGGGCACCACACTGCTGACTCAATTAGAGGTCTTGTTTAAAAAAACATTTCATTAACAACTCTGTTCACAGACAAACTAAAACATTTTGGCTTAGTGCAAACAAACCATGGGATTCACCAAGAAAGCATATTTCTGTTTGCAACAGCCAAAATGAAAAAGTTCTCCACGTTAAGACAATGCTATTATAGCTCGCCACCAAATACTGCGATGTTTGGCGGATACAAGTGCGCCGAATCAGTACATCCACAAACCAAGTTCAAATCAGCACTTGACGGGCTCGAGCAATTACTCGGCCCCTGCAAGCTTGGCGACGATGGTGGAGAGCTCACGTTTGGACCAACCGCTTGCCCATTTGCATTAATATTTGCTCGCCAGTTGGGCACCTCGCGCAACGATATATTAAGCCCTTTCATCGACGAGGCAAGCGCATCTGATGGCGGCTTGTTCATGCGCGGACTTTGCCGCGCACTATTGGATTCACTACGCGGATGAGTGGCAAATGTCGGCGACATGACAGAGTAGTCCAAAATAGCTGCGCTGTGCCGGTAGCCGGCCTCCATACGCATCGTGTGGATTGTCGATGCACTACCGAGGCGCAGTTGAGGCGGAATCGGCGCCCGTCTGGTTGACACTGGACCGCTGATACTGTTTGGCCGCTGCACTTCGTTGTCGCTAAACAGCTGCGAATTGGCCGTGTCGTACTGCTCGGGAGACGACATTGGCGATGAACTAGACGGATCCATAAACACATCATCTTTGTCAGCTGAAGTATCGGGCTTGGGTATATCCAGCGATGGCCGTTTGGCAGACAACCGCGGGCTGGACCGAATGCGCGCCGCAAGACTACTCGTCGCTGGAAGTCCATCTGACTCGTCGCCACTACCGCTCTGTTCAGTTTGAGTATTTAGGTTAAATGCAGGCGGCGGTGGCGAGCGTACACGCACAGGCTCAACAACATCTACAGTGTCCTTTTCCACCTGGAATTTAATTGATTTGGCAGTGCGAGGATCGATTAGTCGGATGGTTTCCAGCAGACGTTGCTCTTCGGGAAACCGCACGTGCTTACGAGACGCTCGAGCTGAGCGCACCTGGCGTCCCAGAACAACTGCATCTCGAGCCGTTGGCGTAGCAACCTCAGGCCGTACACCGCCAACACGGTTGGCATTTGGCAGTGTTGCGCTACGAGCAGTCTTGGTTTCTGGACTAATACTGGCCGGCGAAGACGACTGAGTGTCTGCGATGTACTCGGTAAATCTTCCGGGTCCTCGCGGCGTGTGTACGCTAATAAGACCAAGCGTCTCGTCAGCGCCAGGTGCTGCAATCTCAGGCAACATCCGCGCAGGCACCGACCGTTGAGTGCGGCCAGGCTTTAAAATGCCTCCGCGACGGCTGGCTTGCGGCGTGAGCTGTTGCGGCAGACCACAGTTTGCTTTAACCGGCGTATGCACAGCGGAGTTGGTCAGGCCAAGACTGTTGCGGCGTGGAGGCAGCCCAGGCGATGTGCGCTCGTACTCGCCGCTTGTGCTCCGGCTCGGTGGCAATCCATCGTCTTCTTCGTTGTTCATTACCGAGTTAACACATACGCTCAGCGGAATCTTGGCGGTGGCACGCGATATACCACGCCGCATTTCGGCAGGATCCATGCTCAGCGTCCGGCGGCCTGCAAAGAGTGGATTCGGCGCACGAGGCTCGGTGGCACGGTGCCGCCGACGGCCATTGATCAGCACACCCAGTTCAGAGCTGATCCTACGCAGAGTGCCCTCAGTAAACCCGTCGCGCGAGTTCTCAAAAGTGTTGGCAATAAGCTGCAATGCATCGATGCGCTGCACAATCGAGTCGTACCGAACCTGGAACGCAGCTTCTGGCTGTTGCTTGCGAGCAGCCATGCGGGCATCAACTTTGGCCTGCTCACGCTCAATGTCGGCCATCCCGTCAAATGCAAACCCATCCGCTGAGTCTCTGCCCCGCTCCAGTGCATCTGGAACTGCTGGCAGAGGCCGAGGCGGCGGCTGCAGCAACTGTACAGATGAAGCTTGAGCTCGAGCCATCTGCACATTTAATGATATAGGCTCGGTCTCGGACCGTGGGAACCTCGGCGACAACGACCGATCTAAAAACGTCCAATCGTCAATGGCATCGCCCTCAGGGCGCACGCCTGTGCCTATCTGCTGCCGCACTCGCCGAGCCTGTTGCACAACCCGGTCTTCTGTAGAACGCACCCATCCACTTAGTCTGCGCAGCATGTTTGAGGTCGACTTTTGTGAGCTGGTTACTGAGCTCTGCGATCCACTGGCCTGAACGTTCTCAAACACCCGCGTAGTTTCAATTGGAAACGGAGGTGGCGGCGACGCTTCTTGCTGCTGCTGCTGTCTCTGCTCGCCTAGAGTCAAGCTGCTATTCGCACGGCGTCGCAACGCAGATGCTACTGGTGACTGGTCTACTTGCCGCTCCAGCTGCGGCGGCTCTAGCATTGGTAGTGGTGGCGATTCGCGCATTGGAGGTGACGGTGATTCTAGCATTGGCGGCGACGGCGTTCGTGTCTTTGGCAACGGATCCGTCCCAAACGTAAACCTCGAAAGCGAAGCTTGCATCCGGTCTTGCGTAACACTGCTGCCACGCCGGCGCAATGTATGCTCCGGCTCCACAACAGCTGTTTTTTGCTGTTCTAACTCCTTAACACGTTGCTCAAGACATCTAATGCGGTCCTGCTGCACATGCGCCAAATCCTTAAACGACTCTGGCCGCACGCCAAATCTAACCACCACACCACCCTCATCATCCAGCACACACGCCTCGCTCAGTTCGGACAGCGAACACACCGAGAACTCGTACTGCGACTTTTCAAACCACTCGTGCGAATGTGTTTCCTGTAAGAAGCGCTCATTATCTGTGCTGTCCTGCGCAGTCAGATGCACGCTAACCGAAAATGCCTGGGTTTTGCAGCCTTCCATGCAGCTGACAGTGACCGCCAAGCACGGGTCGCCCAGGGCTCCGCGACTGCGTCGTGCCTCGGCCTGCCACACCATGCCATGAGCCGAAAACAAATCACCAGTTACTCGCACATGGCCACGGCGACGACCCAGTTCCATAATACGAGGCACATAAATGTCTGCAAACATCCACGAGGGCCGCACCAGCTCAACCAGATCGTCTGCACACACTTGCGTGTGCCAATCATGAGGCCGCGAGCCATCGACTGCACCCAAAAGCCCAATCACACGGTCACGGCGTGCCACCATATCTGCCGGCGGCAGCTCTTCAACCATCTGCTGTACCGTGTGCAGCGTATCTTCCAGCGCCGCACGCCAATCCGCACACGCATCAATGCGCTTTCGCAGCTGCTGCTGTATGACCTCAAATCTGGCTTCCACAATATCTGCGCACGAACGCACCTGCATGTCCAGCGCCTCCTGCGCACGCACATATGCCAGCGCCACGTCTTCCTCTTGTGCTTCAAGCTGCGTCTTACGTTGCCGTGTTTCACGCAAATACTCGACCAGCGTATGCTGCATTCCGTCAATCGCCTCGAACGCATCGTCGTATGCTGCCGATAGCTTGGTGACTATATGCGTTGGGTGGTTGCTTGTACAGTGCACGCATATAGCTATTTTGCAGTCTGCGCACCATTGCTCGTTGCGTGATCCTGGATGCACTGTGCATCGTTCCGACATATGTTCGCCGTTCGCATCTGTTTCAGGCTCTGGCTCATCAGGTACGGTGGTTTCATGTACTTCGCTGGGCTGTTTGCGTGCTTTGAAGCTGTTTGATGTTCGCCGCTTGGACCGCTTCTTGGTCCGTGCTCGAGTTGCCTGTCCATTTGGTGCTGAGGGCATCGTTGATAATGCAAGGCAAACTAGGGTGCTGACTTTATAACTCAGCACTCCCTTTTACCCCCAAATAAAACCCTGAATGCAAATGCCGAAAAAAAGTAATATGACGAAATGCAATGAAGAGAAGGAGCTGCCCTAAACCAGGGAATGGAACCACAAAGAATGTTTGTTTATGTGAAAAAAAGTCAACATCAGGTGCAAATCAGATCTGTACACGGCCAAAGAAAATCAGGTTTTCGGCCAGTCAAAGCCAAACACTGGCCGGCTGCTTTTTGTCAGTCGCAGCTTTTCCGGAATCTTGCGCAACGGCGTCAAATGCTTTGTCCGTGCTCTGTCCGATGACCTGTCTGATGACCTGTGCGATGGCCTGTCTGATGGCCTGTGCGATGGCTCGGGGAATGACAGAATAGTTTGATCCAGGTTCAGCGGGGGCGGAAGGTCCGATGACTGCAACAGCCCCTCTATCTGAAACAATGGCTTCGCCTTTCGCCGCTGACTGGGCGATACTCGCAATCGCTGCGCCCGTTCAGACATTTGCGATATTTTGTACATTCGCCGCGCCTGTATCTTTGGCGTAGCTGCCGAGCTAGCAATGTCATCATCATCGTCAATTTGCACCACCGCTTTATCATCCGTGCTCGGCGATGCATCAATAGGCTCATGAACAGGTTCAACGGACGTCGAGTCTTGAGAAGACGCGTCGCGCTTTGCAGCAAAGTTGTATTGTCCTCGACTGGTTTGTAGTACGTTCGATGAGCCAACTCGTACAATCCGTGTGCCCTGGTGGCGCAACTCGCGCCGAGACAACAACCGCCGCCGCTTTGGCTGTTCCAAACTGTCTGCCATAGTATTATAGTTGCAAATAAATAAAAGCGGAAAAAGAAAGGGACTGCGGAAAGTCGTAGCACAAGAGTTTAATTTTAATTTATTTGCGTGTGCTGAAAGCTGCATCGACGGCGTGCTCACACTCGGCACGTAATTGCTCGAGCTTGACTTTTGCTTCTTCCAGTTTCACATATGCTAGCGAAATATCAGGAGGCAGTGCCTCATATCCTTTGTAAATGTTTTGCTTTTTGTCCACCGTGGCTCTCAGCTCTTCAACCCGGGTATCCAGCTCTTTGAGTTGGTCGTAATCCAGTCCGCGCTCCTTTGCCCCGCTCTCCTTTACCGCGCTCTGCAGCTCTGCCAGTCGCTCACGATACTCGTTACTTTTTTGTGATACCACTTGGGCATTGCGCTCCCATTCCCGTGCCTTTTGCTCTTCAATCGGTGCTGCTTTGCGTCGGTCCTCGAGCAATGCACGCAACTTTGCCTGTCTGTTTTGCGAACTGCGGATCTTTTGTTGCAAGCCAGTTGTTTGTTCGTTTAGGCTATCAATTTCAGTTTGTCGCTTGAATTGCTGCATTGTTTGGGATGCCACGGCACACTCGAAAGATTCGGCGCGCATGTCGGATAGTCCAAGATCAACGGCTGTTGTAGAGAGTTCCGATAGTGCTTTGGATGTAGATGAAGGGAGGCTGGACAAGGTAATATTGGCTGCTTGCAAGTTGTCGGATATGGTTGCAGACAGTGCAGTGTACTCGCGAGTCGCTTCTGTTTGCACTGCATCGACAATGTGTTGTACCTCTAAAATCGGCTGGTGAAGGCGTAAAAGTGTGGAGAGACGATGTTGCATTTGAGGTGTTTTGGTGACCATCGGAGGCAGTGCTGGCGCGTACAGCTCTTTGAGCCATTGTTCCAGTGCTGGCCAGTCAACCGACTGCAATCGGGTATTATCAGCCGCCATATTCGCCGTTGCGCATATAATCTAGAGTCAAAATAGAGTGTTTAATCGCAGTTACAATCTAACCGAATTGTACATTTTATCAGCGCTGCAAATAAATTGACTTTTGTATGGGATATAAAACAAACAGCTGCTGCGCAAAAAAAACACGTCGTATGAATTCTTTCTTTCTCATTTCCCACTCGTGTCTCGGTTTATTTCTGCTAATTTACTTTTCGTAATGCGGGTGCTGTGCGTAGCCGAAAAGCCGTCACAGGCGCGTGCAGTAGTGCAAATACTCAGCAACGGCTCGTTTGGCACACGTAACGGTCCTAGCCCGTTCAACAAAAACTTTGACTTTCAGTACCGCGTATCCGGAGACTTTGTGCAAGCAACAATGACATCGGTGGCTGGACACGTAACCGAGCTCGATTTCCCGCAGAACGCGCGACGATGGAATGCATGCGATCCAGTATATTTGTTTACTTCGCCAGTCATCGAGACGGTGGAGGAGCGGACCAAAAAGGTAGCTCGAAACCTTGAGCTTGAGGCGCGTACCGCAACTCATTTGTATATCTGGACGGATTGTGACCGAGAGGGAGAAGGTATTGGGTACGAGATTGCAGAGATTTGTCGCAAGATTAACTCGCGGATAGTGGTTCGGCGAGCGCATTTTTCGTCGGTGCTGCCGCAGGAGATTCATAATGCAATGCAGCAGCCGCGGGAGCTGGATATGCGACTTGTAGAGGCAGTGCGCGCGCGGACGGAGCTTGATTTGCGGATCGGGTCAGCGCTGACACGGTTTCAGACGCTGCGGCTGCAGTCTCGGTTTGAAGCTGTGCAGGAGAAAGTTGTGAGCTACGGACCATGTCAGTTTCCAACGCTGGGGTTTGTCGTGGATCAGTTTTTGCGGGTGGAGAGTTTTGTGCCAGAGACGTTTTGGTATATATTCCTGGAGCACGTCAAGAGCGATGGTAAAGCGGTGTTTACGTGGCGGCGACAGAGGCTATTTGACCAGGAAGCATGCTTTGCGCTGTATGCGCCGTGTGTAGCGGCAGCGCAAGCGCGTGTAGTTTCAGTGCGATCACGACCACAGGAGAAATGGCGACCATTACCGCTGACAACTGTAGAGCTGCAAAAATGCTGTGCGCGGTTTCTGCGCATGTCTCCAGACGCAATTATGAGTGTTGCTGAGGGGCTGTACAATCAAGGATTTGTGAGTTATCCACGTACAGAGACAGACCAGTTTGATCCCAACATGGATCTGCGCGGAACAGTATCCAAGCTGACCCAGTATCCGCCGTTTGCAGAGTACACACAAGGACTAGTAAATGGCGGATTCAAGTGGCCACGGAAGGGCCGCAATAACGACAAGGCACATCCGCCGATTCATCCAGTTGCAGCGGCACCCAACTTAAATGGCGACCCAAAACGGGTATACGAGTTTATAACACGGCGGTTTCTAGCGTGCTGCTCAGACAATGCCAAGGGGCATGCGACCGAAGTTGAAGTCCAAGTTGCTCGTGAGCGGTTTCATACCAAGGGATTGATGATTATTGCACGGAATTATCTGGACATTTACCCATATGATCGGTGGGCCGAGTCAACAGTTCCAGTGTATTCCGAAGGTGACGTGTTTGAGCCAACAACGCTGGAAATGCGCAACGGCACGACAACAGCGCCAAAGCTGCTTTCGGATGCAGACTTGGTCGATGCTATGGAGAAGAACGGGATTGGTACAGACGCGACACATGCAGACCACATCAAGAAGATTATTGAGCGAGAGTATGTGTTTAAGAATCCTGAAGGACGGTTGACGCCTTCGACGCTAGGAGTAGGTCTGGTAGAAGGATATGACGCTATTGGACTGGAACTTTCGCTGTCCAAGCCGTATTTGCGGCGCGAGATGGAACGTGAGCTACGGCGAATATGCGAGGGTATCAAAACCAAAGCCGAAGTGGTGCGAGAAAGTATCAATTTGTATCGGGCAGTATACGTAAAATCTGTAGAGGAGTTTGAGCGGCTCGAGCAGGCCCTGAGTCGGTGCCTACAAGAGGAACCACGAGCTGGCGGATGGCGGCCACAGGGCGGTGCGCCTGGGTCTGAGGAGGTTGCACGATGCCCAGCGTGTGGTAACGGCGCACTGGCGTTGCGTGCGCGACCAAATGGCGGGTGGATGGTTGGCTGTGCGTTGTATCCAGAGTGCCGACATGCAATATGGATGCCGACAGCTGTTGCGGGCGTATCGGTCAGTGCAGATACGTGTGCGCAGTGTCACAGTGCGGGACGTGGACAGGTGAAGCTGTTAGATCTGCAGTTTAAGCCTGGCTCACTGCCACCAGGCGCGCCTAGTCCATATCGTGGATGTGTGCTGGGTTGTGACGAGCTGCTTAGTGAACTGTTTGGCATTCGGGCTGCGCCTGGTGCCAATCGGCCGCCATCTGGCCAATCTGTGTCGCAGAATGTTGGCCAGGTTACAAACGGCACATACCAGAGCAGGCCACCACCTAGCAACATGTACCAGCAGCCGCAGTCTTTTGCACAGCCTCCACCGCAGTCTTTTGCACCGCCTCAATCGTTTGCGCAACCTCCGCCTCAGTCGTTTACAAGGCCTCCACCACAGCCGATGCAACGACCGATGCAGCCGCCAATGCAACAGCCAACATACCGGCCAATTCAGCAGACAAACGGCAACATGCCACTTTCTGGCAACCCTCTGTGTGACTGCGGGATCTTGTCGGTTCAGCGAGTTACGACCCGAGAGTCAGCAAACAAAGGACGGCCGTTCTATACATGTTCCAAGCCGCAGGAATCCCGATGCAACTTTTTCGAGTGGGCCGACCAGCAGCCATCGGCCAGCAACGGTAGTACAAGCATGGGCTCGTTCCGCAGTCCATCGCCATCGTCATTCTATGCTGGATCGTCTTCAAATACAGCTCTGAAGCCAAAGTGCCGATGTGGGCTGTTTGCTGCGCTAAAGACAAAGCATGGTGAGGGTGAGAACCATGGCCGCGATTACTACCAATGCACGCGGTCGTACCAGGGCTGTGGGTTTGTGTGCTGGAAGGACGAAGCTCAAGCGCACATGGAGGGCACGCTGAGTCGGCCTGAACCCACAGGCGGTGCATCTGGCTCATCAGAGTGTTTTAAGTGTGGACAGACTGGGCACTGGTCGCGTGAATGTCCCAGTGGAGGCGGAATGATGTTTGAGCAGCCGCAGCGGCCGCAGCCTGCGGGAGGCCCGGTGCGTCGTGGCAGGGGCCGATCCAGAGGTGCAACACGGGCAAAGCGCGGTCGTGGGCGGGGCAGGGGTCGGAGCCGTGGTGGAGCATCAACTAGCACCCACGATGAGCATGCAGATCCGGACCCTGACTTTGGGTTTTGGTCCTGATTGATTAAATAGTACACATGACTACAACCCCTAACTCCATACAAATCAGTAGCGATTATTAGTAGATGGAGTCTGGGGTATATGTGGCTTTTTGATGTGCATGTGGCAGGCATAGCATTAGTGCTGTGTCATTCCTCATATGGTGTATGGATGAGCCGACCCAAAACTCGTTGTCCCCGTTACATGGTTTAATAAACCAACTCCAAAATAAAATAAAATAAAATAAATGACACTGCAATTTCAGAAGGTCTTGGTGAGGATGAATCCAATTTTGGTGGAATGTAGTGCTACTAATGCCAAATTTGACAGTGATGAATCCGGCTCATCATCCAATAGTGTAACTGTAAATGGCGAATACAAGGTTGATGAACTTGTTTGGCTGCATAAATGCCTGGAGATTAGAGAAAGCCAGTCAAAGTTGGGCAACACTGAGAGTATTGAAGCATATCGTTCTATTATTGAATGCAACGATTCTGATTGGAACTCGGGAGTGACAGTTGCGGGACCAGATGGTGAGGATGTACTTGTTACATGCTAGTTGTTTTTTTAGGTTATTTGATAAAACAAAATACATTATTAAAGTTGAAAGAGTGTTTTGCTGTTTAATTAGCGTGCAGATTTAATGTGTGAAAAGTGTAAGATAATGGAAATTACCAACAATTATCAGAAAAAGGTCTTGAAAAATTCAGCAAGAGCACAACTACTTCATTGAACAGTTTTTAATATAATTTTCTATTAGTCCATGCCAATAGCAAGGATTTAAAAAGTAAAAACTGGCCTTTTGGTGGCAAGCTTCTAAGAAACCATGTGAGCTTCCACAGATTTCTTTTGTATTTATATTTTCTATTAGTCCATGCAAATAGCAAGGACTTCAAAGGCAAAAAAACTGGCCTTTTGGTGGCAAGCATCAAAGAATCTTGTGTGCTTTCGCGGGTTTCTTTGGTATTTATATTATCTATTAGTCCACACAACTAATGGGTATTTAAAAGGCAAAAAACTGGCCTTTTGGTGGCAAGCATCTAAGAAATCTTGTGATCTTTCACGGGTTTCTTTGGTCTTTTAATGTTCTTTGAACCCTACATTTCAAAGAAATAAAAAAGAAAATAAGAAGCTTCTTCAATACTGTTCTTCTGGCTGACATTGCCTAATTAACATGGCACATCATACCAAAATAACAATAAAAAAATAAGAAAATTTCTAGCCTGCCCAAACCTATATAAGAGCAAGGCCAATTTCGCCTGGCCAAATATTGTATCCCCAACACCATCATTTCTGCATCATTGATTATTTGTTATAAACATTTTAAACAACACATTTGAACTCTTACCATGAAGTTTTCTGCTCTTTCTCTAGGTCTTATTGCCGCCTTTTCTGGTGCTGGACATGCTGCTCCGGTGACCGAGTACAACAGTTGTATAAATTCAGTTGCATTGCAGATGATTAGCCTGTTCCAGACCGGATCTACAGGACTGAGCTATGCTGACTGCCGAAAGGATTCTGATGGTAGCGGTTATGCTTCAGGTATTATTAGTTTTACTACTCGCCATGGTGATGCACTCAAGGTCATCCAGGAGTTCAGGACCACTGGAAGCTACAAGGGCGAGTTTGATGAATACATGGACACACTAGAGGAGTATGCAGACTCTGGGAGCCGCTCCACTAAGAATCTAGATGGTTACTGTGATGCATGGAATGCTGCAGCTGACAATTTCGAATTTAGATTGGCACAATTTACCATTGTGTATGACAAGTATGATGTCCCGTCTCAAGAATACATTGATGAAATTGGAATTAAATTATCTGTCACTCGTGCAGTGCTCTATGATACAGCAATTGTTGATGGTCTTGGCAGTAGCAAGTCCACTCTGGGTGGAATTTTCAAGGCAACCAACAATGCATTTGACAGTGATGTGACTGGCGAGTCAGGCAATAGTGTTACAGTCAATGACAAGTACCAGGTTGATGAAGCCATTTGGCTGGAAAAGTTCTTGGACATTAGGGAAAAGAACAGCAGTGCTGGACGTAAGAACATTGAAGCTTACCGCTCAATTATTACGCGCAATGAGCTTAACTGGAGCGACAGTGTGACAGTAACTGACTCGGATGGTGATGATGTGGTTATCAATTGTGACTTCACTTAATGTGTGATATGATCATGTGAGATATGTATCATGTCACATGTACCATACATATATGACACATCATATATTTGATTAGGTTTTCCCTGTGTCAGCATATGGCTGACAATATATATACAAACATGTTCTGTAGTATTTTCATAGGAAAACTAAATTGTACAAGTCATTAAATATTTTTATAACATAAAGCTGGTTTGTTAATGTGTCATTTTATTATTATTAAATATATTCTATGCTACCAACTGCACAGTAAATTGTGAGAATTGCTTTATTAAGTTTATTGGTATAGAAACATATAAAATAAGTTGATGTCAAGTGGTGGAATGCTTGATGTTTCTCTTATGGTTTCTCTGGGCTTTGGATGACCTGGAAGATCTCTTCTTGATGCATGCTGCTGGCTTGCTTGGACCATTAGAGTTGGTTAAATCAGATGTGGTAGGAGATTCAGATAATTCAACTGAGTTCGATTTGGAGGGGTTGGGTTCATCTGCTTTTGGATTGGCAGAAGCAGGTTCAACTGTCTTGGAGTTGCTTCTGGCACCCCCTTTATATACAGATGGGCCAGGAATAATATACCTGCTGTTGTCAGATTTTCTGGCATACAAGATACCAGGGTCGTCAGATTTGTAGTATCCAGGCAACGCCACTCCATCCAGAACAGCACTCCCACCACCAGTCACCTCCAGCTGGGCGCAATTGGGGTAAAACTGGCACTGACCTACTCACTGAGCACCATGGAGAGCAACAATTTTTGTGCACAAGAAATAGCTACCAGCCTTAATATCCCCTGGAATTGTATAGTAAACTCCAAAAATATCAAACTTGACTGAGAAGAGCTTTCTATTTTGTCGCTCAATTTAAAATAAACACTACCACTATTTAGCCCGGTCTTTTGTCTCTTGGCCCTGGTAATAAACCATAGGAAAATGCAGTGCTAGTGGTGTTGATTTTAGCTCACAATACCCAAATTTGAGATATTTGTTATGATTATTGAAATTGCTTGTTATTCCCTTGTTCTTTGTCAACCAGAACAAAAACAACTACCTGACACAAGACAGGGTCTGTGTGGTGTTGGTCATGTATTTTACCTTTTACCTGAAAGATAGTTTAGGAATAAACTTGGTCCCATGAAGTTGGGCATTTTCATAATGGGAAACAAACCTCCATTTTCAGAATAATTATGCGTCATTTTGTTTTATTTCTACCTTTAGCTTTATGCATTGGGCTGGCTAGTATATTTTTTGTGTAGTATAGCTAACTGGCTTTAATTGTTTGTCGACAGGTCAGGTATTTGGATTAAAGACATGTGGCTATATCTTCTTTGAACAAGTAAACATGCATAGTTCACTGAGTAATATTGCATCTTTAAATGCCCATATCTTGGAACAAATACCTTGTACCAGCTAATAAATATATAGCCACAACGACTCACCAGTGACCATGTTTGTTGTATAATCATGTGAGACATGCATCATGTCACATGTATTATGCATATATTGCACATCATATATTGAATAGGGTTTCCCTGTGTCAGTACCCGACTGACACCACATATAAGGACATACTGTCCTGTAGTATTTTTGTAGGAAAACTGACTTATTTTGAAGTAATAATAATAATTATATAATAATGTTGAATGGTATCTATGATGTTGGTTTGTTTGCTGTGAGCTGTATATTGCTCAGACAGCTCGATTTTATCTTTTGCAACTTGAACCATTTTTCATTTCTTGTCCTCCGGTTACCTGTATAGGCCAAACAAATGTTGTCACCTTAAAGTCCACCCCTCAGCTACCTGACGGATAGTAGAGTGAGGATGATCAGACAGGGCTGTCCAAACCACCCTTCTCTCTTGACATTTATTTGCTTACATTTTGGGGTGTTTTCCTCCGGCTGCTGGTCATTCTCCTGGCTAGTTTTACAACAGAATGGAGGGAGTGTTAAAGAGCAGGGTCTGGCAATGCATTTTGCTCATGGCACTTGTAGGCAGCAAAGCTCGCGGAGCTGATCTACAAATACCACCAACAGTTAGCACACATGGGTGTAACGACAATGGTAGATATCATTTGGCCACAGCATTGGTGGCCGAACTTACGCGAAACAGTATGGGCAGTATTAGCCACATTCCCGGAATGCCAAGTGTGTGGCAAAGGTGAAGTGTTAAAGGTACCGGTAACGCCATTCAAACCTGTCACGACACCATTCACGCACTGGGGCATTGAATCTATTGGCCGAATGCCAACGTCAAAGAGCAGAAACCGGTGGATATTGTTGGCAATCAATCATATGACAAATTGGATAGTCGCAAAAGCGGTACCGGTCGCAGACGTCAAAACAGTTGCTGACTTCATTCATCAGAATATTGTACTGACCTTTGGTATGCCGCAAGAGGTAGTGTCTGACCGGGGTGCACAATTAAGATCCGATTTACTACGCGAGTATTGCCAGCGACAAGGCATCAAACAGTGTTTCACAACAGCGTACTACCCGCAATCCAATGGCAAGACAGAACGAGCCAACGGTGCGGTCGGCAAAGCAATAACAAAGTACGTGTTCAAAAGGAAGAACCATTGGGACGAGTACCTAGGCACAGCGCTATGGGCGACTCGAGTAAGGACACACTCGTCGACTGGATACTCACCAGTTTATATGGCACACAGTCGTGAACCACGGTTGACAGATAATACAGAGCCACCGGCAATACCAATTGAGACCAACGACCTAACAGAAAAGTACAACGCGCGTCTCCGAGAGTTTGACCAACTGAGCAAAGCACAACAACAAGCGGTCGAACGACAGGTGGCTGCGGCACATCGGGTAGAGGACCAATACCGACAACTTGGTGACAGACAACGGTTCAACACTAACGACAGGGTCATGATCCGGAACATGAAGAAGATCAAGCTCGCGCCCGAATTCTATGGACCAGCCAGTTGTAAGACAAATGCCGTTTTACACATACAAATATAATGTTGTACGATCGGTGAGCTGGTACCACAACGCGAATGGGCCAAAGTATCTGTCAAACTGAAACAACAAATTGACGAACAAGAAAATGAGGAAAACAAACAAGGCGACACTAACTAAAAGAGGGGGTGATGTGGTGTTGCTGAACCATCAGTGAGCCACCGAGCCACCGAGCCACTGAACTGAGAAAGATCGGGAATGCTCAAGACAATGAACGAGGCACAAGGTATGCAAATAGTTTGTTAGTTATTTAGTGAACTAACTAGTCGAATAAAAGGATAGTCGGAACAACAGCAACGTGTCGGTGTCATCAAGGACACATCGTCACAGTTTCGAGTGACGCGACCCAAAACTCGTTGTCCCCATAAAGGGGTTTAATAAAGCAACTTTTCAATCAAAAAAAACAATCACTAAAATTTAACAACTATAAAATTTGACAAATCACACAATGTCGGATCTTTTGGCGCAAGGCAAGCACCTCAAGCAGCAAATAGCTGCGCAGCCCATCGTCCGGCAACGCCGTATTCTCGACCCATCCGCCACCAGTTCCCGGCGCACCGGCGCCTCCTCTCCCGATGCGGCCAAAATCCACCAAGACGCGGCTACCATGACACGCGTGTACGAAGTAATAGAATTCCTCAAAAAATCCCAACGTCCCTGTACAATGGACGAAATCCGCATGCACATCCACGACTTTCAAGTCGAAGGGCCCGAGTTCCAACAACTAACCAACAACGCCAAAGTAATCTACAACTCCAAAACACATACGTTTGCGTACAAACCAGAGTTTGATATTCAAACAAGTGCGGAGCTGTTGGAGTATTTACGGCAAATGCCCGATCAGGGCGGATTAGAGGTCAAGAAGCTCAATGACTCGTATTTGGCCGACAAGCTTACCAAAGTCGTGAGTGAGTTACGTGAGTCGAAGCAAGTGTTGGCGATTACGGATAAAGATAATCGGGCACGGTATTTGTTTTACAACAACTGGCCAAACGAGGATAATGCGATTGACCAGGAGATGAAGACGAGCTGGATGCGCATGCAAGTACCCGACGAGAATGAATTGGCCGAGGAAATGAAACGAGCGGGACTGAAGCCCACGCAGATCGAAAAAGGCGAAGAAGAAAAAGTCGAAGTAAAGAAACCCAAACGCGCACAACGCAAGACATGATTATAAAAAAGCTCCACACCGTATCAATATTTTTTTAATACGAAACATTCATTTCTTGTAAAGAAAAACATTTTACTCGGAAGCCTTTGCAACCTGGACCGAAATACGATCCAAATCGCGCTGTCCAGCCGACGAGATCTTGCGACCTCCATCCACGTGCTTCTCAACAATACCGAGCTCCTCCAAGCCCTGCAACACCTTACGGATCACGTTGGTGGACGCATTGGCGTGGTGGTTCGGGCGCGAGCCACGACGCTTCGAGCCGCCCATGCGCTTGGCAAGCGCGCCGATTCCGACGCCGTTGCGCAAGTACAAGTGACGGGCAATAGCCGCCGCGCGAATGTAGTACCAGTCGGCGTCATACGGGCTGAGCTCCTTGTACGATGCGGTTTTGGCGTACTCGGTCCACTCGGGCACCGAGAGCTTGCCCGAGCGCTTCAAGTGCGCGGCATAGGCAGCGATAAAGTCCTGCGAGCGGACGTCCTTTACGGTGATACCAGCCATCTAG
>JANBQT010000010.1:10404-63005 GCA_027577315.1 Coemansia sp. RSA 921 | reverse complement strand
CCAGCTATTCTGGTTGATGATCGTGACCAGCGTAACCGAAGACTTACCGGACTGACGATCACCAAAGATCAGCTCACGCTGGCCACGGCCGATAGGCAGCATAGAGTCAATGGACTTGGTTCCGGTCTGCATAGGCTCGTGCACGGACTGGCGGGGGATAATACCCGGCGCCTTGACCATAGCACGCGAGCGGAGGCTGGTCTTGATGGGGCCCTTGCCGTCAATGGGGTTGCCCAGCGCATCAACAACGCGACCAAGCAGAGCCTCGCCGACGGGGACATCGACAATGGAGCCCGTGCGCTTGACAGTATCGCCCTCCTTGATAAGACGATCGTTACCAAAGACGACAATACCGACGTTGTCGGCTTCGAGGTTAAGGGCCATGCCCTGCACGCCGCTCGAGAACTCTACCATCTCCTCAGCCTGCACATTCTTCAGGCCGTAAACACGCGCAATACCGTCACCAACCGACAGCACGCGGCCAGTCTCCTGAAGGTCAACCTTGTTGGCCGCGCCCAAAATGCGGTCCTCGAGGATCGAAGTAACCTCGGACGCAGCGGGCTTGGAGCCAGCCTGAGCCGGAGCAGTGGTCGACAGAGCACGAATTGCAGCCGGGGCAGCAGCGCGAGCCTATAGAAACAAAAAATAAAGAAGCTTTGGATTTCAGTGTTTGGTATTTTCCTTTGGCTCTTATCTATGCGGTTGAATCTAGAGTTTGAAATTAGAGCGCAAAATAGTTGCGCAATATTCCCCAACCCCGCTGCACAGTCGAGATTTCAGCACTAGAAAAAATGACAGGCCCGTAGATTGGGTGCTATAGTGTTGGTGTACACAAGATTCAAACGCGGATTAGTGGCGATACATACCATGGCGCGCACAGCGGGCACACGAGCGACGGAAGTAAGGCGAGTCACGTTCTTTAGCATTTTCAGAGGGTTACAGGCCGTAATCAGCGTGCCTTTCAAATTCTCTAGAGAAAAAATAAAACAAGGTAAGAGAAAAGCTGTTTGGTAGAGAAAAGGTGAAGAGTTGTTGCTAGCTTGACCGATAAAGCGTTAAACGGCTCGCTGGCCCGGCCTCAAATTTTCCGCCTCCAGAGATAGCTCCTCGATCTGATTATAGCCTGATTAGAATCAATCAAGTGAGCCGATTCGCAGATGATATCTAGCACATATTTTTTCGAATTCGCCTTTTTCGCCTTCACGTAAAGCCCGTCTATTTTCTTTTGTTTGCCGCCAGTTATAATGTCCTCTGTCAGAGCCGGTCGCCTATTCCCGCGCGTCGCAGCTAGCTTTACACTGCGGACACCAGTGCGTGGATTCCAGACCACACGAGCGGTGTTGCAAGTGACAAGCGCAACAACAGCTTCGCCGACTGCCACCAAATGGTCGCCTCAGACAGTTGAATTGGTCAACCGTCTGCGTGACCAGCAAAAGTACTATGCCACGGTTATTATTAAGGGCCGCCCGTTTACAGTTACGCAAAACGATATTGTCGTAATGGATCGGATCAAGGATCTTGAGCTGGGCGACTCGCTGGCGCTTAACCAGGTGACGGAGCTGGGCTCGCGCGACTATACGATCAAGGGCCAACCGTTTGTCAACCCTGGAATGTTTAAGATCGAGGCCACTGTAATTGAGCATCCCGACGGCAAGCAGTTTACCGTTACGAAAAAGAAGCAGCGGACCGCTGGACAAAAGACTACTTTTCACCGCAACCACCACACGATGTTGCGTATATCGCTCATCGATGTGAATTCTATCCAAGCTTGATTTTTAATTTGCATATGTCGTATTGAAATGTTTAAAAGTAAATTACTGGCACTTGGGATATGCCTGCTTGGACGACGCAGTCTTGAACAGCTTGATTTCGGCTTTGCGACGGTTGACCAAGCCCTGCATCACCTGGCCACCCGCCTTCCGCCAGTTGGGCAGCTCCTGGCTAGCAACGGTGTTTGGGTTATCGCCCTTGTTCAACCGCTTGATCAGAGTAGATGTCTTGACATTGCCGCACCCGACATTAAATGTCCATGAAGTAAGTGCGGCCAACTGGTTGTCATTGAGCTTGACTTTGCTGTTCAAATAACCGGCAAGACACTTTGTGTACTTTGGCAAATCATCGCTCAGCAGCTGTTTGGCTGTAGTCTGGGACAATGGGAACTTGTACTTTACTTCAGCGCAGTTCTTCTTTTGGCACAGGTGGCCGTAACCGACAGTGGGCAGACCAATTGGGTCAGGCTTGGGGCTAGGAACAAATCCCTCCCATTGAGCGACCAAGTTTACGCCCGCCGTATTAATCTTTTTGCAGTAGCTGCCCGATGATCCACTGCCGCCACTGGTGCTGCCACACTTTGTCGTTACGTAGCCATTAACGCCTGTCTTGATATAGTAGTCAGCAACATAGCAACCGTCCGACGTCTTGTCCCAAATGTTGTTGCCGCTGACACTGGTTCCCGACGTTTGGCACGAGATGGAAACACTCTGGCCCTTTTGGTATGATTTCTTGACTCCGTAGCTGGTGCCGGGTCCCGAACGGCAGTTTACTGTATTGCCAGTAACTGGGTAGGACTTGGCAAACGATGTAGCGGATAGCGCGGCAAAGAGGGCAAGGGAAAATAGCTTCATTGTGAAAGAATGTGCGGGTTGTAGACTGGAGTAATTGCTGTGGGTTGGTGTGTGGAGATAAAGTTGGCAAAGATTCGGTGGCCATGTAGCTCTTTATATAACCAGCGCTCACTTGTGAATAACATTTAAAGTGTTTAAAAGTACATGTCGCTACTATATTGTAAAAGTGCATACTAAATATTAAACAAATCTATTCTTAGCTTCAATTCAGTCTGAGCATTGTGGATAAACCGGTGGATACTAGCAAAACTAAAAATAGACAGTCATATACGTTTATTTGGTACCCTAACACTGTAGAAATGCAAACACATAAAGTATTTGTACAGGCACATGTGCATAGACAAAACTAAAAATAGGCGAAATCCAGTATTTTTCAGTTAAATATTAGTAGTGTTTTGCGATTACCCGCGCATACATGGTTTATGCATAATTTGCATTTGCTGGTTGTCTATTTTTAGATTTGCTGGTACACACATGTGCGTTGGTAATGGCGGTTTTGTTGATATTAAAGTTCTAAATAGTTTGCAACCAAAAATAGAATCGTGTTATGCATTACATTTCAATATACAAACTACTTGTTATTTGTTTGGTCGTTTGTCTATAAAACGAGATGTGTGGCCACGACTTGCTTCAAATCACAAACACCACAACCACCACATTCAACTGCTAATACCTCCATTTCTACTACCATCAACAAAATGAAGTTTTATATCGCTGTTCTCCTGTGCCTCGTTGGCCTGGCATCAATAGCCGATGCATACAAGATTTACAAGGCAACAACCGTCAACTGCCGTAGCACTCCCAACACCAGTGGCAAAGTCGTTAAAACCTATACCACCAAGGACAACATCTCGCTGACTTGCCAGACCTCGGGCGAGAACATCAAGGGCAATGCGCTGTGGGGCAAGACCACCGACGGCTGCTACATTGCCGACTATTACTTGAAGACTGGTTCTGCGGGATACGTGGTTAAAAAGTGCAGTGGTGGCAGCACCCCACCACCCAGCAGTGGCAAAATCCCCGGCCCAATGACAAACGACTACCCGTACAGCGGAAAGTGCGGTGGGGTTGACCCATGGAACTACTACAAGTGCCAGTGCACCAGCTTTGTCGCCTGGCGTATCAACAAGCGCCTGGGAGTTAAATTCCACAACCACTACAAGGGACCCAACTGGGGCAACGCTAACACCTGGGACAATGCAGCCAAGGCGACCAAAGTTCCTGTCAACAACAAGCCAGTTGCTGGATGTGTCGCCCAGAGCAATGCTGGTTCATATGGCCATGTTGCCTGGGTGGCCAAGGTTTCGGGCAACAGCGTGACCATTGAGGAGTACAACTGGGCCAAAAAGGAAGGCTATGGCACTCGTACCGTTCCCAAGAGCGCATTCAACTACATCCATGTCAAAGTGTAATAGGTTTTCTATTTTGTATTTAAATATTACGTCATTTTCCCACTCGCAAACGCTCATGACAAGTAAATTTATTCAACGCGGATATCGCGGTGCTAGTTTTTTTTACTAAAAAGCGGAATGACTGGAAATGATGTGACGTTGTCTATTAATTCTTTGACAGAAAGAAAGGAGGGCCGCGATGTTCGCGTTGAGCATGTTGGAATGATTTTTTTACTGACAAAGTCTGCTTCATTGACTGGGAATGAAACAAGTCTTACACACGTCATGAGGATGATAAATGTTATTACTAGCTAATGAACATAATAAAAAGAAAAGAATGGTGCCGCCTAGCTTCCAGGGAATTCTCCAAACACTTTTTTCTTTAAACATTATTTATCTACCAACCCTTTATCAATGTCTACTAGACAAGCAAATATTGAAGCCATCAAAGCCGCAAACGCAAGAAGAGCAGCTGAAAGAGAAGCGGAGAGAAGGGCAGAAGCAGGACGTGCCGCGAATGCTGCTTGACCGGTTATACTCATCCTCAGCATGTGAAATCTTCTCACTTTAGCCCTCACAAACATATTTTTTATTTTTTAAATAAATTCCTTGGTGTGTTTGACAGCCGTCTATTTGCGCTAAAGCAAAATGCCGTAGCCAAGAGGCCGTTTTTGACGCTGTTTTCCACGACTCGCCCGCGACTCGCTGGCTCTCCGAGCCGCAATCAACCCAGTGCAAGTTGTAATAAGCGGCGTTCAAAAAGCAGTCTTTATCTTTATCTTGCTCTACACGTATATTTATTTATTTTTTGTTGAAATGTTTAGAGCAGCAATACTACGATTGCCTAAATTTAACGTGCGCTCAGGACGTATTCGGAGCTACACAAAACGACGCACGCAGTCGCCAAGCCAATACGATGGAGAAATAGTTGGCGTAGAGCCAGTCGTGTCGCCGCTTGCTGTGGGCGCCAGCGTGGTCTTTGTCGGCGGGCTTTTTTACTATATGTACAGCGAGCATAGGCAGGCCATTGCATCATTTCTGCCATTTTTGGGCTCTCCCGCGTCAGAGCCAAGCGCATCGTCAAAGCCCGAGCAAGATGCTCGAGACAAAATACGCAAACAGCGCGCACAGATGGTGCCAAAGTCTGAACTGACAGCAGCTGAACAGCTAAAATGGGCGTGGACTCATCCAGGCTTATACGTCATTGGATCAAATGAGTTTGGGCTGGCCGATCCCCAGCACCCAGGCTCGGTCTCGGGTATAAAGTGTGCAGTGCCCGGTCTCGAGGGCAAATTGATCCGTAGCGCTGCGTTTTCCAAGACTCACGCGGCGGCAGTTGATAGCAGCGGCGCGCTGTTCCAGTGGGGCACCGGGTTTGCTGGCAACGCGCCACATACGCCAACGTGTACGCTAAAGGATGCGTCCATCTGCGAGGTTGCTGCCACCGACAATTTTGTAGTTCTGCGTGATAACAAGAGCCGCATTCGGGTTTTGAGTGGCAGCAATGCGCCGAACCAACTCGGCTCCAACACGGAAGTCACTTTGAGTTTTGAGCCGCGGCTAGGATGGCGCGAATCGGTAGTGTCAATGTCGGCTGGCCG
This sequence comes from Coemansia sp. RSA 921, assembly GCA_027577315.1. Taxonomy (NCBI): domain Eukaryota; kingdom Fungi; phylum Kickxellomycota; class Kickxellomycetes; order Kickxellales; family Kickxellaceae; genus Coemansia; species Coemansia sp. RSA 921. The sequence continues at coordinate 57,389 of JANBQT010000010.1, read as the reverse complement.
TAGTCATATTGCGGTTACTACTAACAGCGGTCACGTGTATACAGCCGCACTGGACAAAGATGGCAACTCTCGAGGCCAACTTGGTCATGGATCTAGCACTGTTGTGCAGCCACTACAGCTACACCGCATTCAAAGCGATCTGCGCTTTACATCAACAGCATGCGGTGACGAACACACTCTGCTGCTGACAAATGACGGCGATGTGCTTGGCTGTGGTGCCAATGACTTTGGGCAGCTGGCCACAGGAGCATACAGTTCTGGAAAAGCCACAATGCGGGAGCTGGCGCCGCTTCCCCGCTTGTGGAAGAATGGCTTTCTCCGCCCGCAAGATGCGTATGCTGTGGGCATAGCTGCTGGTGCGGCGACATCATACGCACAGATTGTGCAGGGCGAAGCACGCCGTGTGCTTGCATGGGGTCGCGGTATTGATGGACAGCTTGGCACTGGCACTCTAACTCACATGCAGGGAGTGCCCGTTGTGATTCCAGAACTATCAGATCGCGAGGAGTTTGACGAGGCATTGCAAGCACGGCGGCCGCTGGGTTTGCGTTCGCTGATAACTGGCGCTAACCACGCTCTAGCCGTGTGTGACAACCGCTCTAATGTAGTTCTGGACAAATCTGGTGCGTCGGTAAATGCTTCACCGCTGTTTGGCCACGATGTGGTTGTATGGGGCAGCAACGCATTTGGTCAATGTGAGCCTGGACGTCGACATCGATTTGCTGAGCCCGCACATCCGCCATCATTGTTCACGTCGACGTCGGGAAATCTAGATAATAAGCTGCCTCTGCAGGCCGCACCACCGCAATGGATTGAATCTGCACAGCTACGTGATGCTGACTCTAGCAGTTTGCCCAAAAAAGTGCTTGTCGAGCAGATGTTTGTTGCTGGTCCCGATGTTACAGCCGCGTTTTTGCGATCGTGCAAGTAGAAGTTTTTCTTTAATTAGTTATATTTGTTTTTGGAAGCTTTGACCAGGATTACTATTTAATATAACTGAAGTGTAACCTAATTTACTTATTTAAATACTTGCATCGTGGAAAAATGCGGATAAAAGGCTTTTTGAGCTTCAATAATCATCATCACCTCACCCACAAACTGTTCTGGGACTATTATTTGAAACAGCAGTTTTGTGTGTGTCATAAAATTATATATAACCGCCAGAGTAATATCGTCATCATATATGTCTTCAATATAACAAATATCAAGTGTTTTTAAAGCAAGTGTCAAAGGCCAAGTGTCGACATGTTGTTGAAATAGTTTCTTAACCTGGTCTACTGTTTTGTAATTATTGATATCGATAAAATGAGCTGTCAGTTTCTCCAAACGTGGTGTTTTAGATAACAGGGTTAGAATATCGGAAACGTCAACGGCAACAATATTCAGTTCATTTATATTACCCCAAACTATTGATGACAGGTGTACTTTGTCAGAAAACTCATTCAGCTCCAATATTCTATATTGATAGCGAGAAGTGACATTAAGCAAATTGTTTAGCATGTTTGTACTTTCTGTAAATGTTAGGCGTACATCTGGAATTACAGATAATACGAGCGTTTGGGTACTTTTTGGAATAGTAACCCACTTTAAAATGCTTGTTATATTTCCCCACAACGTGATAGTTTTAAGCGTACTGCCAAATATAAAATTTGAAGCAATAGCGTTGTCCGGGCACTGATTCATTTTTAATACTTCAAGCTTTGGAAACAGCAGTTTATATGTGTAATCTGTGGATTTGGCGATGCTTGTCGTTGGAAACTCAGCTGAAGTTAATTGCATACTTGAATGGCTGTTGTCATAATTAAGACTATATGATATAGATAGCACCTTTAAGTTTTTAAAGTTTATTTGCCCTGGTTCAGAATTACCATAAAATATGTGCCACGGAATATGCACAGAAACATACTGTAAGTGAAGCTCACATAGAGGCTCTGCACAAACTGAAAATATATGTTTAATATTTATGCTGCTCTCAAACCCCAGTGTCAAGTTTGTCAAGTTGGAACCCAAATGTGTTGCTGGTATATTTATCATTGGCCATAATTCAAGTAACTTTAATTGTGCAGAGTAAGCACAGACAACCAGCATAATTAATTGCTGAAGGTCATTGTCTTCATAATACTGTCTAATGCGTAAACTGATTATATTAGGCATTTTGGAAATCAGCATTTGAGTGAAATCAACGATATGTGCGCTCAAATCACCCGAGGAATTAGTTGAACAGCTAAACTTGTCAAAGATGAAATTTATGTAAAGCCGTGATATACGCATCCAATTAACTTTGTCTAGTTGAAGTGTATTTTGTAGTTGATTCATAACTAACATGCCGTCATTAGGATACTCAATGCGAATATTCATTGTTTTAACATTGTTATACCAGCCCCGGATGGAAATAAAGTCTTCGTTTGTCATCCATTTGCTTTTGCTATTAGGTACATTGTAATATATATAGGCGGTACTGAAAACAACTGGACGCAGAATACTAGTCCACTTTTTGCAGACGCCAACCAAAGGAATATGCTCTTTCCAGTCTTCTAAGCTGGCAAAACGTTCACCAACAGCATATAATAGAATTATCTCTAAAACGTCAAGCGGTAATCTTTTTATATTGGACATGTTATAAAGGAGTATAAGAAATGGCTAGAGGGATGAAAAGTTTAAGCAAAAACGGATGCGTCGATTTGACAACCGGAGTTATGCGAGTTTTGTTGTTTATTCTAGCTGCAGGTGTCTATGTGGCGTAACTGTGTGAACCTTGGCGTGAGAACCAGATTGAGCACTACATTAACATATAAACCTATTTGAAGTCTTTTGGTATATTAATCAGAGTTATCCAATATTGTAGAATTGAGTACAGATTAAACCCCAGTATGGAAATTAGCCAGCAACATATTTGCGTTCCTTTGCACTCAAATTAGTACTAAATAAGCTATTGCATTAAAGCAAGTACTTTTAACCGAAGGTAGTCTCGGTAAATTATGCAAGTAAGTATGTCTAGTCCTTACTCCAAGTTCCGTACATAGAATAAATAGAGTTTATGTCACTTTCAGGAATAATCAGGCTCCCAAAAATACGTCACATTATAGAATATAAACATATTCAAAACATTAAGCCACGCTTATCCATTCAAGTATAGATCATGTACTATTACTTGGTCAACGATATTCTATGAAGAGTTGGTTTAAACTTAATAGTATTATTGGTAATGATTTGTGTGTGCAAAGTAATGCATATGCTTCTATAGCTAATTCACATACTTGAATTTGATTAGTTTGATTCTGAAACTTTTGACAAGGGTTGTCAAATTGATTTAGACAACTTTGTAGGAAACACCTTTTATCTCTGTTTATCTGTTCTTGCACTCTTTTATAACATGACCAATTTCAACAGATTACCACTCTACGTATTAAAGAACATACTATTGTATTCGGTCGATAATTGCTTTGGCTGTTTAGATAACTGGAAAAAGCTCATTCCTCTAGTTGGCGTCTGCAAAAAGTGGACTAGTATTCTACGCCCAGTTGTTTTTAGTACCGCCTATATAAACTACAATGAATTTAATAACCACGACGGATGGGCGACAAACATAGACTGTATTTCCATTCGGGGCTGGTATAATAGTGTAAAAACAATGACTATTCACATTAGATTAAATACTGACGGCATGTTGGTGTTGAATAAACTGCAAAACATACTTCAGTTAAACACAAGGGAATGGACGAGCATATCACAACTTTGTTTTGATTTTAATTTCAATGTTTTCGACAGCCAAGCTGAATCTCCGGGTAAATTGAACACACGAGTTGTTGATTTCGCTCAAAAGCTAATTTTGAGGATGCCTAACGTAATTAGTTTGCGCATTTACCAGTATAACGAAGCCCCTAGTTTTCAGAAAATGCTGATGTTACTTGTTAATGCCTATTCTGCACAATTGCGATTACTTGATATTGTGCCAATGGTAAATAATTCAGCAACCCATTTAGGTTCTAACTTGGCATACTTGACACTAATATTTCATGACAACATATTTAAAAATTATACAATGTTAATTTGTGCAGAGCCTCTGCGTAAACTATGTTTGACAAATGTGCCAGTAGACATTCCGTGGCACATATTCCATGGATATTCTGAGCCAGGGCAACTGAACTTTAAAAACTTACAAAAGCTCTCCATAACATATAATGATGATGTTGAAACTCAATCAAACACACATTCAGCCTTTTCAACTAGTTATGCAATGACGGGCAGCAGCTATAATCTTACAGACTATACAGTTTCTTCTACTAATGTGAAGTACATAAGAAAACAGCTATTCCCAAAGCTCAAAGAGTTAGAAATAAGGAATTGTCCAAATAATGTTGATGCTTTGTGTTCTAATTTTGGCAGAGCTTTGGATACTTTGACGTTATCAGGAACAATACAAAACATTATAAAATGGGTTACTTTTTTGCAGCCTACTCTAAAGCTTGTAATGACGATAGAAGCAAATGTCAGGGTAACAGCAACAGAGAATACAAACACAGTGAATAAATTGCTTGGTGTCACTTCACGCTATCAGTACAGAATATTGTATTTGTGTTATAGGTTTGCTGAATTACACCTATCATCGATAGATTGGGGCAATATAAATGAATTATCTATTAATGATGTTGATGTCACTGGTATCCTAACTTTGCTATCCAAAACACCACGTTTGGAGAAGTTGGCAGTATATTATATCGATGTTGCTGGTTACGATACAATAGACAAAATTGAGAAGATATTTCGACAACGTGTAGACACTCGGCTATTTGCACTTACTTTGAAAACACTTGTCTTACATTATGATTATATCAACTATAATGTTAATATTACTCTGGCAGTTATATACAATTTAATGACTTGCGCTAAAATGTTGTCTCAAATAACAGCCCCAAATGAGCTTGCAAGCCGGGCTACAATGATTATAAATGCCCAAAAAGACTATTATCCACACTTTTCAAACATGAACGTTTTTATAAGTAAATGTGAATTTTAACTCAAGTATATGGTTTTATTCACCACTGGTGGGAGCTGCTAAGAACACCTTTTATATTGCTAGTTAAATTAAAATATACATAACTATTAGTTGCTTCGGCCTTTATGCTTCAAGACCATGTATTAAACCATGAGAAACGTAGCACTGGTAGTGTTGATTCAAGCTCATTTCCCCTCAATTTTGTGATTTTGTAAATACTGTCATAATTGCTCATTGCTGTCGTATCGTTTACCAATAAGAATAAAATAATCACTGCGTGAAAGACGAGAACTGTGCAGTGCTGGCGATATATTTTACTATACACTGTTTAATGTAGTTTTAGACCAATTTGGCAACATGTGGTTGGGCCTTTCATGATGCAAAATAAAACCCAATTTTTAGACAATTAATGCAACATTATGTTGTATTTCTACCTGGAGTGTTTGGTATTTGTCTGGCTAATACAATTTTTTGTGTAGTACAACTGACCAGAATCATTGTTGCTGGACATGCTAAGCGTTTGAACTGGGTTGCAGTGGTGTCACCTTTTTAATTCAATAAATATGTGTTGGTCACTGCGTGCAATATGTTTTTTAAACAATCATAATTTGGAGCAGGTACCCAGTACCGACTAATAGATATACGTTTATAATGCTTCACGTGCTACTCTGTTATATGATGCAGAGCAAGTTGTTTCTTGATTCATTGGTTGTTGTATATTGCTCAGGCAGCTCTGGCAAATCTTTTGCTGTCCAAAGCCTATTTTTTATTTATCCATACTCTTTTACTTTATAATCCTAAACAAAAGTAGTTCCATTAAAGCCGGTATACGCAGCTATTCTAGTAATAAAAAGTGGAGCTCATAAGAAAGAGCTGGCTGAGCAATCCTTCTCTCTTGTCATTATTTCTCAAATCTTGTGATGATTTCCAGCTACAGCAGGTCAAGGTTCTGCTGCGACAATTTGTAAACAGGGCATATTTGTGATTATGCTTTAAAATTAAACATGTTTCAATAATCATGAGACAGATAATGCTGTCCATTAATAATTCGGCTCACAGAAATGTGTTCAAAATGCAATTCTATAACTAATAGCTTTTGGTACAAATTCGTGTGTGCAATGTAACGCATGCACTTTTCAGTCTAATTATTAAACTTGATATTAATTTTTGATTCTTCATTTCTTAACAACTCGAATTGCCTAATTAATGCAGCCGTTTTTGACAACTTGAGTTGTCTAATTGACGCATCCGTTTTTGCTTAAAATACTTTTCATTTCTCTTTAACTATTTTTATACTCTTTTTAAATATGCCTAATATCAACAGCTTACCACTCTACGTTTTAAAGAGTATATTATTATATTTTGTTGATGAGCGCTATGACAATATAAATAGATGGAAAAAACTTATTCCTCTAGTTGGCGTCTGCAAAAAATGGACTAGTATTATGCGCCCAGTTGTTTTCAGCACCGCATATATAGATTATAGTGCAGTTAATATTCGCAAGGGATGGACTACAAATGTAGATTGTATTGCCATTCGTGGCTGGTATAATAGTGTAAAACTATTGATCATTCATATTGGAGTACATGTTGACGGCATGTTGGTGTTGAATAAACTGCAAAAGTTACTTCAACTACATACAATTAATTGGACGAGCATATCACGACTTATTATTTATTTTGACGTCGATGTTTTTGGCATTCCAGCTAAATACTTGGGTAAATTGATTCCAGAAATTGAAGATTTTACTCAAATGCTAAGTTTAAGCATGCCTAATATAATTGGTATACATATTCTCCGAATATATCAAAGTAATTTTCATCAGCAGCTAATGATGTCGCTTGTAAATGCCTATTCTGCGCAATTGCGATTACTTGAACTTTGGCCAGTATTAGATTATCCAACAACACATCTAGGTTCTAACTTGGCATACTTGACGCTAATATTTCATGACAACATATTTAAAAATTATACAATGTTAATTTGTGCAGAGCCTCTGCGTGAGCTATGTTTAACAAATGTTCCAGAAGACATTCCGTGGCACATATTCCATGGATATTCTGAGCCAGGACAACTGAACTTTAAAAACTTACAAAAGCTCTCCATAACATATAATGATGATGTTGAAACTCAATCAAAAACGCAATCGGCCTTTTCAACTAGTTATGCAATGGCGGGCAGCAGCTATAACCTTACAGGCTATACAGTTTCTTCAACTAATGTGAAGTACATAAGGAAACAGCTATTCCCAAAGCTTAAAGAGTTAGAAATAAGGAATTGTCCAAATAATGTTGATATTTTGTGTGCTAATTTTGGCAGAGGTCTGGATACTTTGACGTTATCAGGAACAATACAAAACATTATAAAATGGGTTACTATTTTGCAAAGTACTCTAAAGATTGTAATGTCTATATATCCAGATGAAAGTTTAACATTTACAGAAAGTGCAAACATGCTAAACAAGTTGCTTAAAGATACTGTACGCTATCAATACAGAGTATTAGAGTTGAATAAACTTTCTGACAAAATACTCTTATCATCGATAGTTTGGGGTAATTTAAATGAATTATCTATTAATGATGTTGACATCTCCAATATTTTAACTTTGCTATCGAAAACACCACGTATGGAGAAAATATCAGTTCATAATATCAATATTGCCGATTACAATACTATAGACCAGATTGAGCAAGTATTTCAGCATATAGACCCAAGTCTATTTGCACTTGGTTTAAACACACTTGCTATTGACCATATTCTCTATAGGATTTATGATAGTATAGGTCTGGCAGTTATATACAATTTAATAACTCGCACTAAATTATTGACTCAAATAGCAGTCCCAAATGAGTTTGCAAACCGGACTATGATGATCATTGAAGCCCAAAAAGACTATTATCCACATTTTTCAAAGATGCACGTTTTTATTGATATATGAGCATTTCTAGGTTTAACATATTTAGTCACATACTCTAACCATTTTCATTGCTAATAAACACTTTAGTAAATATGTGTAAGCAGTTTAAATTATTTTACACAGTCTGTTTCACAGCTCAGAACATTGTAATTGTTATTTATAGCCAGTATGTGTCTGCCAATGTTAGAACTTGCAAACATTAAACAACACATTTTATTGTTAATAAATAAATAAAAGATTACCGAGTTTTGTGCTTGCGCAATCCCTTGCCAAACCTCTTTTTCAGCACAAACTGCCAGACCGAAAACGCAGCCAACAAACTTGCAACCACCGACCAAAACACGACAACGTACCGCGGAAACGGCTCAGTAAACTCGCCCCTGGCAAACTTTACAATAATAAGCAACTCTGTCAACAACGTAACAATGAGCATCCAGCAATGCGCGCCCATGCGTTTGCACCGCGGATTCGAATAATATTCATAGTACTCGCGCGCACTCGGTAGCGAGAACAAGAACAACAGCGATAAGCGGGCGATAACGAGGGGGTGTTCGGGCGGCACCCACAACAGCGACTTTAGGTAGAATACGTTCAGTTCGGCTAGCATTATTAGCACGGCAAACAACACAAAGCCGGCAAGGCTTTTGAAGCGACGTGTGGGCGCCCACTTGTAGACAGTCCAGTCGTGCGGCGTAAACTGCGCACCGGCTCGACTCAATTTGCCGCGCAACGACGGAATCTCTCGTATTCCGTGCCACGTATACGTCTTCATCTTAAAATGCTCACACCATTTCATGCCCACGTAAATGCCCAGCCAGTTGCACGTAAACACATCGAGAATCCAGTGGTCCCACCAACACTCGTTAAAGTTTGGCAGTTGATGGGCCAACGAATACTCCATCAGCTCAAACGTAATGGACATAATCCAGCACATTGTGTGGTTGCGAATTATAAGTGCTTTGCCAAACCAGCCGAGCGAATGCGCCAATACGAATATATCAATCCCGTCCCATACGTTGTTCAGGGTGAGTGCGCAGTTATCTCCGTACGAGCGTTCGGGAAGCACAACGCCCAAATTGGGGTCGAAGAAGCGCATGTATTGGCGGCCTGACTGTTTGCTCTGGAACAAGAGAAACACAAGGAACATTTCGTACAGGACGTTGAGAGCGAGGACGCCGCGCCAAAACGCCGGGTGCGGGCGGATAAACGGGCCGTCGCGGAACAACACTATGGAGACCACAACAAACACCGAGCACAGCGCACCCAGCCCCCATTTTGTGTTCAGCATGTCGTTGGACGGGTCGACAAAAAGTGCTACGTACAGAAAGCCAGCCAGAAGAACAACGAGCACCGAGAGCGTGCGTGGGTGGTAGAAGAACTCGAGCGTCGGATCGGTGGACTCGTGGAACATGGGCGAGGCAGGGCGGGTGCGCTCCAAGTGGGCAGCAGCGGCCAGTTGGCGTCGCTGGTGCAGCGTCAGTGCGTCGGGGGAAGGCATTGGGTCGACGGTCAGACGTGGCCGGTCCATCGAGAAACTGCCACTATGTACACGATATAAAAGAGTGGAATATACAGAGAAGAAAACTGCAAAGTCTCTTGTCATGCATTTTCTGTATTTTTCGTGATCACTGCGTGATCAGTAGCATCTGATCACGTGTTTGGACAGTGGTTTGACGTGGTCATGCGCTTTAGGTCGAAATGGCTGTAAATCAGCAGCAATGTTGATACTCGACCCACGAATAAATTAATTTCCAGTCTTCTTTACCGGAAGCTAAACAGGTCACACGCTCTTTTGCGGAAAAACTGGCATTACAAACACGTTAAAAGAAAAGAATGCTGCCACATTTTTCAAAAAAACCCACCATTTTTATGTATTATTCATTCTATACACCAAGCCTTTACAATGTCTACCAGAGACGCAAACATTGACGCCATCAAAGAAGCAAACAAGAGAAGAAAAGAAGAAGCCAAGGCCCAGGAAGCATCCGAGAAAGAAGCCAAGAGAAAGCGAGGCGAAAACCGACCGGCTTCCATATCCTAAACATTTAGTTTATAAAAGTATGAAATAAACACATTTAAACCTCCTCTTCGTCAGAAAACTCTGCGTTGGCAAACAATACTTGGCGGTCAACCACACGAGCATCTTGTTCTGTTTCGTCCCGTTCGTCGTCCAAAAAGTGGTTGAATCCAGCTTCCACCTCATCGTACTCGTCTTGTAACTCGTGTGAGCCGAATACACGGCCTGCCGCCTCGTTGGTAGACAGGGGATGATATGTAAAGCGGCTCATGTTGGAACCACGGATCGTGTGCCGCGACCGGCCGTCCAAGCTTTGAGCGCCCCACCGCGGCGGATGTTCGTACGACCACCGTTGGATTGCATGCGGCAAATACGGAGCTGCCTTGTCGACTGCCCACAACGTGCTTTCTCTCGCCGCGCCTGCCACCGCTGAAAAAGTAGATAATGCGGTCGTGAATATGGGCTGGAGCTGCTGAATAAGGCCAGTGGGACGCTGGGCATGGAGATTGCGGAGCGCCGGCCGAACCGCCGTCCCAATATCTTCGAGCCGCAAGTACGGGTACTGATCGCGCCACCGTTTATACGCAACATACGCCAACGTCAAAAACACAACAGGCAGCACAATCGACCAGAATATAGCCACTGAGCGGGCTTTTCCCGGACACCATACTTCTGTCGGTCGGTCCAACACGAGACCGTTGCGGCATATGGACTGCGGAATCTTGCGGTACGCCGCTTCAATAATAAAATAGTCCTTTGTGCCTTGTGTGCAGTTGGTGCGGGGCGCCGACATGCCTTCGATGAGCACACACTTGCCCAATGATCCATCGCTCAAAGTTTCACGAACAAAGTTGTGGTTGCACTCGTAGTCATACTTTGTGCACTCGCAAATGTGTGCAAGTTGACGCACGGACCGGAACTCTTCGCCCACCGAACACATGGCACGGGGTTTACGCCGATAATACTCGACCTGCCTTCCAAGCAAACACCGATTCGCGTCCATTGTTTGCGGCGAGAATAACTCAAAATCACCTTCCGTTGAATCCGCATTGAACACGCACGCCCGTGGCTGAGCGCCCGAAAAGTCCAAGCCGACTATGACGTTGCGCCCATTTGCTTGGCCAAACAACACAAACTTGCGGCTCGTGCTGTCGGGCGAAGTCGTCAACACGTCCACCCGCACATGTTGGGCTTCGGAGGGCAATTGGAGAGTGAGCCACGACGAGCCGCGGTCCAACGAGTACTCGACTACGCTTACGGGGTGGATGCGGTCGGCCACTATGAGCAACGCGCCGTGGTCGCCAAACTCGTGCCACATGGGGCCTTTACGTACTTGCGTCCACGACACTCCGCCGTTTGTGGACAAATACGTGGATGCTTGGCCGATATGTGTTAGATGAGGACCTACGTTGCCCACGCCCATTACTAGTCCAATTGCGCCTTTTGCAGAGTATATGTTCTCGGGGTCCGATACTTCCGTATACCCGTGCAAATGCAAAGCGCATGAGCCGGACTGAGGAGCGGTCTGCGAGCACGGCGTCGCACCGTCTACGCGCAAATAGTGCCACCGCGCGCCACCGTCCAATGTGACCATTGATTGTAAGCGCTTGGGCGTTCCGTTATGAGCCGACTGCGCATTAGATACAACGTTGGCAAGTGCAATGCCTTCGAGTCCCCGGATCCGTTCAAAGTCCACAAGTCCAGACTCATCGCGGTTGACGTATTCGAGCGACTGGCGGTAGTATGTGCCGTTGGAGTTGGACGTGTACAGTGTGCCCCACTCGGACCCTGGGCTGATTGATTTAGTCACGTGCATCATCAGCCCGCTGCCCGGCGTCGTATGAGTATGGCCATTAGAATCTGTGTACTCGAACCCTGCTGCTGGCTCGAGCACAGTGTATGCAGGGTCCATGGTATGTGCGTCTCCAGGAAACTGGGCCACAGACGACGTGTGTCCGTCACTGGATACATGCATGGTGAGTGCGCGTCCATCATCCGCATCTTGCGACACGAGCAAAAACTCGCCGAATATAGCAAAATCAGTCGCATTCGACACCAATGTGTGTTCGGTGCGGAACCAATCTGTGCTAACTACAACATCGCCTCCCGTGTCTATATGCCGAGCGCACGCAATAGACTGGCGGTGTGGTTTATGTGCGCGGTCGGTGCGCAAAAACGCGCACCCTGCAGGGCCCAACGCTCCGTGTATTGTGTCCCAGTGGAGACCGTGATCTCGAGACACAAATCCTTGGGCCGAACATTGGGGGTCTGTGCATTTGCCCATAAACAAGAGCCAGTCGGGGTACTCGGGATGGAACCGCAAAGGCGGATGCAACGCCGGAACACTGGGCAAGTGGAGCACTCGCGTGGTGCGGGCCTCGTCGTCTGTATACAACGCAGTTTTGCCGTCGCGAGGCACGAAATACGCATAGTCTTCAAAGTACGGGTGCCGAATTATGGACAAGAACTCGGTGGGCGTGTGCTCCGCATAGTCAGGAGCAGGCAACACAGTCCATTTCGAGCCTTCATCCAGACTCACATGTACTTTACCTGTATCGGTGCGTACCACCATGTGTGGTGAGTTTGCAAAGTACTGAATATCAGCAATCGGCGCATCCAACACATATGCATTTGCATGTACACCGCCCGCCCGGCCGCACAGCCGCTGTACAGGCCGCATCAAATCCAAACCATTTGTGCACTGAGTTTGTGCCATGCGCCTGTATCCCGACCGTCCCTCATACTCTGTCCCGTCCCGACATCCATGTGGCTGTTCAGGGTCTGCACCATCGAGCACACACTCGCCATAATCGTTGCGCCAAAACCCTTCGTCGCACTCATAATCAGATATCGAACACTCACACAAATGGCTGCGAGTGGAAGGCGGAGCAAATGAATCGCCCACAAAACAAGGGGCGAGGGGAGAGCGGCGCCAATAGGATGTGGAGGCGCCCAGAATGCACATGGACGCGTCGCGGCGGCTGGATCCCCAGCGCGGAGTCCATAGCTCAAAGTCGCTTCGAGTGTGGTCGCGTTCGTCCAACACGCACTTTTGTGCATGCAGCTGGGAAAAGTCAACGGTGACCAACAGTGACTCGTCCAGAGATATACCGCCAGACTCGACGAATGGCCGTGTGCTCAGTAGTACACGCTGACCGCCTCCGTCGCCGGCTTCGATGCTGTCGACAAGCACTTGCGTGTCCGAAAAGCGATAACTTGTCCACGACACACCGCCATCTGCCGAGTACCGCAAAGTGTCGGTAGGCTTGGCATCAGCAACCAATACTATGAGTGCACCATGATCAACAAGTACATGCTGTGCCTCATCGCCTATATCTGTCCACGTAACTCCACCGTCGCGCGACATGTACGTCCGTGACTGCATGTACCGACCAAGGTGCGTGCCCACAGATCCCATGCCAAGCATCGTTCCGGGCGCTAACGGAGCACCAAAGTGTGCGTTGCCCAGCATGGCCGGCCCAAACAAATGAAGCGAACAGTCGTCGCACTTTGCATCGGACGGAGGAGGCAGTGCGTGCCACGACAAACCGTCGTCCCAGCTGGCCACAGTATGCAACCTTTTGTGTACGCCAGGGCCTAGAGCGTCGGCGTTGGATACCCGGTTGGCCAAAAGCATGCCACGCAGCCCTGCCACACGTTCGACGTCGACAGATCCAGAGGGCGCGCGGTTCGTGTGCTGGAGAACGCGGTGAAAGTGCGTGCCGTTGGAGTTACTCGAGAACAGCTCGCCGTAGCCCGAGCCCCATTGCTCTGAGCTGCGCACCGACTCGACGTCCAACAACACAGTGCCCGCATGCGCCGGCAAAAGCGTGAAGGCATCGGCTCGCACGTGCACGCCGGGCGGGAACCGAGCCTCGTACATCGTACGACCGTCGTCTGACACGCACATGCGCAGCTCGTCTTTGCATACTGCGGCAAACACCATAAACTGTCCATACACGTGGAACTCACCCACTTCACATCCATCAGGCGCTTTAATCGTGTGGTGAGTCGATTTGCCAAACGGCTCGGTAAACACTCGCACTTCGATTGGAGAGTCATGTGGTTGGTCCTGCTCACTTTTGCCGTCGTATCCTGTGCACACTACAGAGGCTGGTGGAAGTGTATGGAACTCGAGAGTACGGGCGAACAAGCACTTTGTCGCGTGTGTGGTGACGCGGTTCCAGTGCGAGCCGTTGTCGCGAGACGCATAGATCTCGGTATGGCAGTTTGGACATTCGGTGCCGCCGACAAACAACAGCCAGTCTGGATCTTCCGCGCTAAAATCCAAAAGTGGCCGGATGTGCAGTGCATTGGCCTTTGCGGGCACGTTTATGCGGGTCCACGTAGCGCCCCGGTCTTTGGTAAACAAAAGGACATCTCGGTCTGTGTACACGAACGCCCGATGTGTGTCATATTTGTGCTCGGCCAAATATACCGGCCGCCCAATCTTCGAATCAACAGTTGCTAGATCAATCTCGATCCATTTTGTGCCTTCAGAGTCGGTGCGGAACAGTTGCTGCTCGGACGTCATCAGCAGATAGTCTGTGCTGTTGGGGAACACCATCAGTCGGGGCTCGCCCTTTACACGCAGTGTGTGGTGAGTTACCGGGCCCAGTTTCGGAGAGCTTGGTGTATCGGGCTGTGCTTGTGGACACGGTCGCTCGATGGGTGCGCCAGGGTCGCGCGAAGTGGGTGTGCATGTGTCGCCAGGAATGCGTCGGTACCCAGACGACGCCATAAAGCGGTCGCCCTTGTTGCGGCACTGGCCTTTGGGCACAACCATAGATCCTTCGAGCTGGCATTTGCCTGAACTGTCTCGATCGTAATTATAATCACACTCAAAGTCATGATCTGTGCACGCACAGTCCGTCAATTGCGGCTCCAATACCCGGTTCAAGCGCAACACACATTTGGCGTCTGGCTTGCGTCGAAGATATTCGGCACGATGTCCCATCACACACCCCGTGTCATGTGCATCCAATACAAACTTTTCCATCTCAGAATTGGGCTTTGGATCGTTTGCGTCAACCACACACTGTTTGTACACTGCGTCAAAGTCCAACGAAATTACGGCTTGTGCATGAGCGTGTGTGCCCGAGCGTACACTGCCGGCGGCCAGAACTACGGGGCTTAGGCCATCGTCGTCCACCACAAGTGACGTCACACGAATTGTGGTCTCCAGTGCAACGGTCTGCCACTTTAGTCCGCCATCCACCGAGTATTGCATTTCGCTGACCGCATCTATATCGCTTACTGCCACAAGTGCAGTGCCGCTGTCGGCCATTTGCACATGGTGCGCGCCTTTAAGCACAAACGTCCACGTCAGTCCGCCGTCGCGACTCAAAAAAGTGTCGCAGTCGCGCCATTCGAGCAGTTGCGCACCCACACTCCCCACCGCCAGTACTATGCCAGGCGCAGCACGAGCGCCAAACACTCGGCCGGGCGTGCGAGTCGATGTAACCGAATGCACATGCAGGGCGCATTCGCCAGACTCCCACTGACTGTCCGAGCACGCGTACTTTTGACCATCTGCATCTTTCGCGGGTGCTCGCAAATAGCGCCACGTTGCGCCGTCGTCAAACGAAATACGCGACCTCAGCTTTATATCGTGGCGGCCAAGTATATCGCCTTTTTGCGCATTGTCCCAGTTTGATACTTGGTTAGCGATAACCACGCCCGTTACTCCATGCACCCGCTCCACATCTACCGCGCCGTCCCGTGCACGATGTGTGTGTTCGAGCGACATTGTGTAGTACGTGCCGTTCGAGTTGGACCGATACAACGAGCCGGCTACGTTGCTGGCCGACGACTCGACGTCAATAAACACGGCGTACTTTGTGGACTCGAGCACCGTATATGCGTCTTCGCGGGCTCCGGGCGGCAACGGCACGTGCGACTCGGCCCACTCGTGACCGTCTTGCGATACAAACAAGTCCATTTCGTCAGAGTGTGCGTGGCCAATAGCTGCCAACAGAAAGTTTTTGACGACACTGATTGCTACGACGCCGCCGCCAGCACGGTCGCCGCCTCGTCCGTCGTTGCCGCTGCCAAAGCTTACGACTCGGTGAGTGGCGAAAAAGTCTTCGGACACAATAAGGCGTTCGGTTTTGGGCTTGGCCAGGCCGTCGAGCATTCCGGCCAGGTCATCGGACAGCGAGCGTCGATGGGCGTAGTGCACTTTGGTTGCATTAGTTGCACTCTGTTTGACTGGCTCAGAAAGGGTGCGCTTGTCGTTGTCGAGGGGCACAATCTCCAAACAGAAAATAGCCTCTTCGGCCATTTCCTGGAACTCCAGTGTGTGCCGTGCCCATATGCACTTTGCCACCGCCCGGCTTTTGTCCATCAGCGCAGTTATGGCCGTTCCCGTGCGGTCTCCGGCTTTGTGGTCTCGAACCGCCTGCTCGAACCCATCTTTTGTGTAAAACGCCTCGTCGTGACACACAAGGCGAGGGAACGGCCACCACCCGGCCGTTTCTTCCGTGCACCGTTCGCCGGTAAACAACATCCACCGCGTTCGGTGCGCATGGAACGATATGGCGCGTTCGCCTGAGGTTGTAGGCGCCAACGGCGTGCTAAACTGTTCCCATGTCACACCTTCGTTACGAGTTACCCAGTGCTCAGTGTCTTCGGTCAACACAAATGCCATTTTGGGCTCAAATGGATGCGCGTACAGTCTGGATGCTTTGCCGGAGGGAATATCAGATATTGCTGTCCATTTGGCGCCGTAGTCGGAGCTGCGGTGCACAGTGCCCGATGTGCGGTCGAGGCCCAATAGCGTGGCGGGGTTCTTAAAGTACAGCAGCTTGTTCAGCGACGACTCAAAATATGTGTGGTGCACAATGGGCGTGTCGCGCGCCCACGCAACAACGGCCAGCGCCAAGGTGCCGGCCACGCGTGCCAATCTCATTCTAAATTCCTCTTGTAGTAAATGCAATAGTACACAATTCGAATAATATATAATGTGCGATTACAAAGAGAACAGAAAAATGAACGAAACGTTGGCCAATAATGCGGATATCTAATTACTGATGACGTTTCCCCCTTTCTTTCCAGCTATCGCTTTTGACCTATTTAATAATGAGTGAATCAGTCGCCCATGTGTTTGTTGTTACGGGTGCCAGCGGCGGACTTGGTCAATCCATAGTTCGAGCGCTTGCCGACCGCGCCCATGTGCAACACGAGTTTCGCCATATTGTACTTGTAGGCCGCAACCGTTGTGCCCTTGAAGCAGCCTGCACGAGTGCTGTCAACTCTTACACCCGCACCTATGTGGTGACCGACCTGGATCTCGCACAGCCTGTGAGTGAAGTAACTCATCGTGTGATGGACAAAGTTACACAAGTTACTGAATCGCTACACGAGCCGCGTATGACGCTTGTACACTGCGCAGGCTCGTTGGGCGACTTGAGCAAACATGTCAATCAATACACGGGCGAAGAGATAGTGTCGTATGTGGCAATTAACTTTACGTCGTTTTGCGCACTCACCTCCCGTTTCCTCGCACACGCACAGTCTGCACAGGCACAGCGAGTATGTATTGTAAACATTTCGTCATTGTTGGCTGTCCAAGCATACCCCAATTGGGGGCTTTATGCATCGATTAAGGCTGCTCGTGACCAGTTGCTTAAAGTAGTAGCCGAGGAAAACAAAGTTGAGCATATCAAGACTCTGAGTTATGCACCAGGTCCATTGGATAACAGTATGCAAGAAGAGGTGCGTGAGTCGATTAGCGATACCGAACAGCAAACACTTTATGCAACGTTGCACAAGGAGGGAAATCTGGTACAGGTGGACGATACATCGGCGGTACTGTGCAGTTTGTTGGACAAATGGGAGTTTGCGAGCGGTGCTCACATCGACTATTATGACTAAACCCAAGTTGTATAGATAAACAAATATTTATTTAATAACATACAAGCTTAAATTAATTTGGGTCGGCTAATCAACCAATAATAGTTATGGAGGTTTTGTTCAACCAATTTTATAGTTATGTTGGACCTTTTATACAGCTCTGACCCCAAGAGCGCTTGATGAATAATTCGAAAATCGCTCCTGCTCAATGTAAACTTTATTTTCCGCAGCTTTGGACATGCATTTACAACAAACATTATGTATGACATTGCATGGCCAACAGATGGAAACTCTGTGTTCAATATTACCCACGATACAATATTTGTTTTTAGAGGACAGCAATGAGTTTGAATAAATACTGCCAACTCTCTTCTATCTATATGCTGAAGCTCATTGCCCACAGCTGAAACTTTGCATCGAAATTTATAGAGTGAAGGCATGTGGCGGAATGCATTTATAAGTTCTACCATATTAAAGTGCTGATCAATAAATGTTACCTGTGATAGATTTTTAAAGCAAACAGTTCCAAAATCTGAAAGCAAAGCCGAGGATATCTTTGTATTGTTAATATATAGATATTCTATATTAGCAGCATTGTTAATCATATTCACAAATATGCTTTTACTGATATCCACTAGATGTAAATTATCAACTGTGCCCTCAATGCTAACTTTTTTAAGCCTCCCTAATTTTGACTTTTCAAATACACCATGTTCTGAAAGCATATTGATGGAAGGATCAGTGGCAAGTATTGACAAATCCTGTAGTGTATTGTGGTTATCTCTAAACAGAACCGAGTCATTAAATGGATATGGAATTCTCAGGTCTAGACATTTAAGCTTGGGAAATGGACTTGCATTATTCCGGTGCCCAACATTTAAGTAACGGTCAGTGATCTGGTTGATTAGAAATAACTCTTCAACATATGGATAAACTATTTGTGTTGAATCATCAGTTGTTAGAAGATACTGCAAGCCCTCATACTGACAACAAAAAATTGTGAGACTAATTAAGCTTTGTGAGTTGGCTTGCAGAATTTGGGATACACTTTTAAAACTGCTATTCCAAGAGCATGTTAACTGGGTTAATCCAGTAATTTGCTCTTTTTTGATGGGAATAGCAGGTAGGAAATTATTTGAAATATATAGATTTACTTTGCACAAGCCTTTCAACAGCTCCAACATTGAATCTGAAAACACCATCCATAAATGATTAATTTCATTTGGCAGCTCATATAGAAAAATAATAATTCTGCTAATTGTTGGTACCATTTGTTGTATATGTCGGATGAGAGAGTTGATGTTGTTGCTTAGTGTTGAAAGCTCTACACTGCAGTCCATTTTGCCTCCTTCAAATGTAATGTTTAAGATATTAGCGTTGTTAAACTTCAAGTTGGAAGCATTTGCATTAAAACAAGCAGATGTAATGCCAGAAAATGCGTCATTATAATCGATATATATTACAACTTCTTTGACATAGTGTGTATACAAATTGTTCTCTACCTTTTTGGTTTTTATATCACGCTCATAGTGATAAACCAGTTCAACTGATGGTCTATTAAAATCAACAGTACACACAGAATATACTGCACTTAAAGCTGCTTGCCTCCATGCTGAGCACACTCCAAAAAGGCTTTTTAAACAAGCATAGCGAGGCTGAGTAGGACCATCATGCAAACAATTTATAACTTTATGCACAACTACATCGGGTAGCGTCTGAAAATAAGAGGTCGAAAACATTGTAAAGCATAAAAATAATACAGAGTAGAAAAGAGACACCATCTGTTTTCACAGTTTTTTTGCCTTTTTGCAAGTTTTTCTTTCAAATTAATTTCTTTTGTAAATGTTTCTTTTGGCTTAATCTTGGCATAATAAATATTGTGACACAAAAAAAGGTGCCAATGCTGTTGCGTAAAAAAAATTGATACAACTCAGCGCATACCATAGTAATTGTTTTGTGCAATAGCTCAAAACGACTGCATAGGTTTTCTGAACCTGAATATATAATTTTTATTGCGATTGATTGCTTTACCATTGATATATCAAACTTTTATTATTTTAAAATATTGAGCACAATTTTTGGGCCTAATTTTTGTGTATTATATAATCAATGACTAATACTTTGTTGGTCCGCCCTTGGCATCTAAAACTGCCTTGATACGTCGGGGCATGCTTTCAATCAGGTTTATAACCACCTCTCGAGGAATCTGGTGCTATTGCTCTGGTAAGCGCCTCCACAGCTCTTCTGCTGAGGTGGGTTCAGTGTTATACTCAAACATTTGCCTCTTCAGGTGTGCCCAGAGGTGCTCAATTGGATTAAGGTCAGGGGACTGGGACGGCCATTCCAGGACATTAATGCCATGGGCACAGAACCACTTAAAAGCTGTTTTGGATTTGTGTTTGGAATCATTATCCTGCTGGAATATGACATCATCAACTTGGAGCTTATTATCCTGCAATGGGCCCAGATAGCTGGATTCCAAGATAGAGCAGTACTGATCCGCATCTACCTGCCCTTCCACCAGATGATGTCTCCCCACACCCATAGCCCCCATACAACCCCAGATCATAACATTTCCTCCACCATATTTTACAGTGGGAATACAATTCTCCTCCTTTGTGGCCTCATTATTGCATCTCCAAATCCCAGGCATGCCATCTGACCCCCTACAGTTAACCTTTGTCTCGTCTGACCATATAATATGCTTTCAATCCTCAACTGTCCAGTTCTCAGGGCACTGAGCAAAGGGTTTTATGGCGATGTCTGTAATTCATTTGGGGAACTTTCCAGGGACACCTTCCACTTAGACCAGCCCTGCACAGGTAGTTTCGTACAGTCTGCTTAGATATCTTTTGCCCATATTTGGTTGGGAGCTCCTGGACCACCTTATGAATAGATCCTCTGGAAATTGTGGTAACATTTGATGGCTAGCCAAATATCTCTGTTTGACAAAATTCTGGGGTGGCCAGCTGGGGTTGACTGACCCTCTAAACCTAATGCTTTGCATACTCTGTGAACGGTGGCCACACTTACGCCAGCTAGATCAGCTGTCTGGTGGAGAGAATAGCCTTCCTTGACTAGTGCTTCAAGTTGTAAGTACTTTTGCCCAGTAATTCGTTTCATGGTTTATAAAATCTACCAAATGGTTGCAGTGGATAGAGAAGAGTCACTTTAGTCAAACAGACTAATTTAGGTATTATTTGGTTAACATATTTTACCCATAGCCATCAAATATAGAACATATGGGAATTTAGTATATAGGCCAAAAAATTGTGCTCGATGTTTTAAAATAATAAAAGTTTAATTTGTCAATGGCAAAGCGATCAACCGCAATATAAATTATATATTCGGGTTTAGAAACCCCACACGGTCATTTTGAGCTATTGCACAAAACGATGGCATTTGTATGAGCCGAGTTTTATCAATTTTATTTTTTTACGCATGAGCATTGGCACCATTTCTTGTGTAACAATATTTATTTAATAACATACAAGCTTAAATTAAGTTGGGTCGGCTAATCAACCAATAATAGTCATAGGGGCCTTGTTCAACAAATTTTATAGTTAGGTTGGAATTTTTATACAGCTCTGACCCCAAGAGCACTTGATGAATAATTTCAAAATCGCTCCTGCTCAATGAAAACTTTATTTTCCGCAGCTTTGGACATGCATTTACAATAAACATTATGTATGACATTGCATGGCCAATGGAGGGAAATTCTTTGTTCAATATTACCCACGATATAATATTTGTTTTTAGAGGGCAGCAATAAGTTTGAATAAATTCCCCCAACTCTCTGCTATCTAGGTGCTGTAGCTCATTACCCACAGCTAAAACTTTGCATCGGAATTCATAGAGTGAAGGCATGTGGCGGAGTGCATTTATAAGTTCCATCATATTAAAGTGTTGATTATAAAATTTTACCCGTGATAGTTTTTTAAAGCCAGCAGTTTCATAATCCGAAAGCAAAGCTGAGGATATCTTTGCATCTTCAATATATAGATGCTCTATATTGCCAGCATTGTTAATCATATTCACAAATATGCTTTTACTGATATCCACTAGATGTAAATTATCAACTGTGCCCTCAATGCTAACTTTTTTAAGCCTCCCTAATTTTGACTTTTCAAATACACCATGTTCTGAAAGCATATTGATGGAAGGATCAGTGGCAAGTATTGACAAATCCTGCAGTGTATTGTGGTTGTCTCTAAACAGAACTGAATCATTGAATGGATAGAAAATTCCCAGGTCTAGACATTTAAGCTTGGGAAATGGACTTGCATTATTCAGGTGCCCAACATTTAAGCAATGGTCAGTGGTCTGGTTGATTAGAAATAACTCTTCAAGGTATGGATAAACCATTTGTGTTGAATCATCAGTTGTTAGAAGGTATTGCAAGCCCTCGTACTGACAACAAAAAATTGTGAGACTAATTAAGCTTTGTGAGTTGGCTTGCAGAATTTGGGATACACTCTTAAAACTGCTATTCCAAGAGCATGTTAACTGGGTTAATCCAGTAATTTGCTCTTTTCTGATGGGAATAGCAGGTAAAACATTATTAGTGATACGTAGTTTTATCTCGCACAAGCCTTTCAACAGCACCAACAGGGAATCTGAAAACACCATCCAGATGTAATTAATTTCATTTGGCAGATCATAAAGTTCAATATTAACTCTGCTAATTGTTGGTACCATTTGTTGTATATTTCGGATAAAAGAGTTGATGTTGTTGTTAAGCGTTGAACGCTCTACACTACAGTCCATTTTGCATGCTTCAAATGTAATTTCTAAGGTATTAGCGTTGTTAAACTTCAAGTTGGAAGCATTTGCATTAAACCAAGCAGATGTAATGCCAGAAAATGCGTCATTATAATCGATATATATTACAACTTCTTTGACATAGTGTGTATACAAATTGTTCTTTAACTTTTTGGTTTTTATATCACGCTCATAGTGATAAACCAGTTCAACTGATGGCCTATTAAAATCAACAGTACACACAGAATATACTGCACTTAAAGCTGCTTGCCTCCACGCTGAGCACACTCCAAAAAGGCTTTTTAAACAAGCATAGCGAGGCTGAGTAGGACCATTATGCAAATAATTTATAACTTTATGCACAACTAAATCGGGTAGCGACTGAAAATAGGAGGTCGAAAACATTGTAAAGCTTAAAAATAAAATACAGAGTAGAAAAGAGACACCATCTGTTTTCACAGTTTTTTTGCCTTTTTGCAAGTTTTTCTTACAAAATTAATTTCCTTTGTAAATGTTTCTTTTGGCTTAATCTTGGCATAATAAATATTATTGCTACCAAAAAATATATGCAAGACCGGGGACCATTTATTTGCAGTTATATGAACCGGTGCTGGCGGTCGGCTCTTGGTGCTTGTCACTGGCCAACGATGTGTACAGAATCTCGGGTGCCATGTAATCCAGAGACTTGACGATCGAGTATGCTCACATTGCTTGATCAGCCAACCGTCTAGCTGCATACTTTGCGCTTGTAGCTTCAGTTGTGAATGTGTTGATTGTTGTTCATTTGGAATACTTGCTAGGCTTTAACTTGTGGGATATATTTACCCACAGCTCTGCTCCGTTTGTAAACTACTATTCAATATTCTTTTTATTGCTTGTGGCCACCGCCATGTACTTATTTGAGGGCATGACATTAGACATTCCGATTTTCGAGAGTTTGCGAGACAAGTTCAGCTTTAGCCGCGTACTAAAGTTTGCAATAATGTTGTGCTTGTGGCTGTTTCTGTGTGTTGGCTCTCTGTCATATTGGACATTTGGCAATTGTGTCAAAGCTGCTGTACTGCTGAATCTACCAAACACGTTGGCATGGACACTGCTTGTGCAAATCCTGTACAGCGTGACCATTCTGTTTTTCATGCCATTGCAATTGTTTTCTGCAGTGCATATGTTGTGTCTTTGCCAGAGGTGGGCTTATTCAAGTGGAATATATATATTTATTATCGGCAAAGAAGAAAAGACAGTAGTCGCTGTTACTGCTTTCCTCCATATTTGTAGTGTAGTGGAGCACCACTCTTGCTTCCTCACCACACTAAGCCGCCCACTGCAGAAACGCCATCTATTGTCCAGATGGCTCAGCTTGGTCCCAATGCCAGCTCGCCACTGTGGCTCGCCACTCATGTGACACATATAATGGAAGCAATAGTGTTTGTGTGCTGGGGACATGAATTTAAGAGTGTCAAGTGACAAAAAACGTATTTCAAATGTTGTGTGTGCTGGTGGTTGTACTGTGTGCAATATTTGGAGCTGTCCAGCTGAACAATGTTGTAGCGTTGGTGAAATTGTTTTTGTCTTGTGCTGTTGAGTTTTATATATCCAGCAAGTATGCACATGTATGCTGTTGCGCGGAAATGGTGTACACGGATCAAAAACAGTGTGCCAATTGGCATTGGCGTGGTGACCATGGCACCAACTTATATACAGGTATAACTCGACGTTTGTAACTATGTAATATGACGTAAAGTGTGTTATTTCTTATAAAATGAATACGAGATTAAAATGAACCATTAAAGTTTGGCCATAAATAGCTCAATTCATAGACAATGTACAGTTTTTAGTCTAATGCAAATGAACAGCAAACTGACAAACTAAAAAATAAAGAAAATAAATTCTGACTTTTGTAAACATCAATATAGATATTGCAACTGGTTGCCAATTACTCACTCTTTATAGTTCTAGTTGAGCAATGTTGTAGCGTAATTTAGCGAATAAACCAATTTGCAAATGGGGCACAAGTGATACATATGTCAGCGTCAACTCTATTGTAATATAGCGTTAGATAATGTCCGGATTTAAATGTGGTTATTGTCTGATATACAAAGAGAGCATTCTTGGCAGCTAAAATCTATACCTCAATACTTTAAAGATATTCAAATTTAAAACTAACATATTCTATTTTCAAGTTGCTTTATTAAACCTCTTTACCAAAAACTTTCACAACTACGACTGAATCAAACATACCAGACAGCAAATAGTATTTGATGTGTTTGAATCAGACGTAATTGTAGAAGTTTTTGGTAAATTTTAATATACTATAATGTATGAGGGCATAGCTCCCAACTGTCAATAATGAACACTTTTTATAGTTCCAGCAATGATATTTACTCAACCCCAATACATTTTTAGCACTTTACAACAATAAGGCTTACGCTGGCATAAATATTAGCTGTGTAGTCATTTGCAAAGATGAGAATCCTTCCAAACAAGCACAATAATCTACTTCAGTTATAATATGTATATACAAGTTTGAGGACGTTAAAACATTTTACGTGCAATAGCTTACTAGATATTTTAGCAATTAACATTTCAAATATAAAGAAAACTACAATTTTATAAGAGCTAACATTAAAAAAGTCAAAGGCAGCTAACGCTATTTAAGTACAACAGCACCATGACCATCAATTTTAGCATTAGTAAACAAGTGTGAGTTACTCACTGAGAACGGCTAATAATGCACTGTACATCAAAAGATCAGTGTGGTTCCGCAGTTATGTGTAGATCTTGAGCAATCTAATACCCGCTGTAACTGAATATATAGCCATACCATACGGCTTAATAATTTACTTTGCTGCCGACTGAATAAAGGCCAGCATTTTGCTGCCCTTCTGTTTAATCTTGATGCGCATAATTGACGTGCATTTTCTAGGCTTTTTTGTAAAGCAAGCCACACATATAGAAATGCTTAAAATGAATAATGTAGCGCCTGCCTTTAAAAACCTCAGTTAGCCTTTCATCTTTTTTATATTGTAAACATTGGCGCTCTTTGTAAAGTAGGCCTTGGTGAGGCTATGCTAGGCTTGACATCAAATACCAGACAAGTTCAAGATTAATTGCGGCTCTTTTGTGTGCTGCCCGACCATTATTCGTCATCAGGCAGCTAGCATCGCGGAGATTTCCACCAGCGTTAACTAAATACGATCATCTCAAAAAAATCCACTCTTTTTTCTCCTTGTATATTTTTATATTTTCAACTATTTGTAACCATATATGCACCAGCTTCTCGGCAACGCACGCGGGGGTTTATGCCAAAGACATTGCAAACAATTACCAGCAGCCAAACAGACAGTTCGACGCCTCACACGCTATCGCCGCAGCCGTGGAGCACTCAAGAGCCTGTGCTGGCCACTAAGTAAAACACAACCATGCCCGTCGCGTCAATTAAACAGTCCCGAAATGGAAAGCTCTGTGTACTCAAGTTACAAGCACCCATAGCTCAACGGCAAGCTGTTGTTTTTGTAACTTGAGTGCACATAGCTTCCCATTTTGGGACTGTCCAATTTGCAATAAAGTGAAAGATGAGAAACGTTGTAAAGAGAGAGCCAATGCTTATACAAGTATTTAAACTAAGAAAAATGTTTAAAGGAAAAAAGAAAAACTATTACGCAAGGTTAACATTTGCGATCTTAAATACTAGACTTTGGTTATTATATTTGCAGATCCGAGATTTGCAAATCAACATAATGTCTCAACTTGTCTGTGACTTACACTTCGCTGTCTCAGTCCACACTAAACCCGCCAAGTTGAAATTGGCGATTGACTGGAGACCTGCGGAATCCATCTGATTTCTTTAGTGGTAGAGTTTGGACAAAGAAAAAAATCGACTTTTATGAACAGCTCCGCCAAAATGACAGAATTATCATTTTATAGGCTGGGGAATTGATTCTGTCTCCAAAATCGTATGCCAACGTAGCAAGTTTTTGCGGGTTTAGCCTTTGGAAATAACAAACAGACTAAAAATAGGATTTGCGCTGACTGGCATTATAATATGTTTGCTGGGCGGTAAGACAACGTGTACACTGGCTAGTTAAATAACGAATACGCTTGCCGGCGACACAACATATACGCTGGCTGACAAAATATTATATGCGTTATAACAATATTCAAATAACGAAAATATATTTTAATAAACAATTAAACTATTTATGAAAAACATAGCTGGGCTGGCAAATAAAGCGTGTTCTCTGGGAGTAATTAATTTTGTAAATAGTCTTGTTCACAGTAAACGAGATCTGCTCAGGAAACTTTTTTATTTTGCTAGTTTTTAAAAAATAACCATAGCCATTAGTTGCTCCGGCTTTTATCCAAGATTATGAATAACTCGGTTCATAGACAACCTAAAAGTTTTTTAGTTTAATGCAAATGAACAGCAAACTGACGGACTATAAACGTATTTAGGAAAAAAGTTCTGTATGCCAGAGCCAAAATGAGAATAAAGTTTTCACTGTTCGTGCACTAGACTATAAATTGCTAAATTACGAAACTAGCGATCAATCTCGCCAAACACCAAGTCCATGGTTCCAATAACCGCCACCACATCGGCCAAAAGCGCGTCCTTTAAAAACGCGTTAATCGCGCCCAAATGATAGTATCCAGGCGCGCGAATATGGCACTTGTACGGCCGCGTCGAACCGTCCGACACCATATACACACCCATCTCGCCCTTTGGCGCCTCGATCGCCGTGTACGTCTCGCCCACGGGTACATTAAAGCCCTCCGAGAACAGCTTAAAGTGATGGATCAATGCTTCCATGTTGTTCTTCATCGAGTCGCGAGGCGGCGGCGATACTTTCCAGTCATCGACGCGGTGCGGGCCCTCGGGCATTTGGTCCAGACACTGTTTGATAATGCGGATACTCTGCCGCATTTCTTCCATGCGGATCAAGTACCGGTCGAACACGTCGCCGTTCGTGCCGATTGGGATGTCAAACTCCATGCGGTCGTACACCTCGTACGGCTCGGACTTGCGTACATCGTACCGAATACCGGTCGACCGCAGCACTGGGCCAGTGACTCCCCAGTCCAACGCCTCTTTTGCGCTGATCTTGCCCACATCCACTGTACGCGCCAGCCAAATCCGGTTCGCCGTCGTCATCTCCTCAACTTCGTTCAGCCGGTCAGGATACTGGACCGCCCACTCGTATATATCCTGCAACAGTCCGCGGGGAATATCCTGAGCCACACCACCGGGCCGCACATACGCCGCATGCATACGTGCTCCACACACACGTTCGTAAAACTCCATGCACCGCTCGCGCTCCTCAAACAAGTACAAAAACGGCGTTAGACCTCCCACATCCATAATATGTGTGCCAATCGCCATGCAGTGGTTGAGAATCCGCGTAATCTCGCCAAACAGCACGCGAATGTACTTTGCCCGGATTGGCACATCGATGTTCAGCATCTTTTCGATCGCCATCGAATATACCTCCTCGTTCGTCATCATCGAGCAGTAGTCCAAGCGGTCCATGTACGGCAGCGCTTGCAAGTATGTGCGGTACTCCATCAGCTTTTCTGTGCCGCGGTGCAACAGCCCAATGTGGGGGTCGGCATGCACGACTGCTTCGCCGTTCAGCTCGAGAATCAGACGTAGCACGCCGTGCGCTGCGGGATGCTGAGGTCCAAAGTTGATCGTGTACGGCTTGAGTTCCGTCCGGGTGGTCAGCGATGACTCTGTTTGCGGGCCTGGCCAGCTGCCCGGGCTCACGCTCAAAGGTGCTACCCAGCCGGGAGGTACGCGCTTTTTGTCAATTGGCCGGTAGAACGTCTCGTCCTTATCCTGCTCATACGGGTTGGTCTCCTCCTCTGGCGTCGACGACGATGCAAACCGCTTACCAAACATTGACGAACGCTTTGTTGCGCTCAGTAACTGGTGTGGCTGTCTGCCCAGCCGTGCCGCGCTTAGCAAATTACGAAACGCCATTCCCTCCTACCGATTCAAAAATGTGTATTTGTGTCGATTTAGGTTTTTAGATTCAACACCGGGGTTTAAGGTTAAATCCTCCAAAAGTATGCCCACCTTTTGTTGTAAATGTTCGTTTCCAGCAGATTAAAACACAGTTTACAAAGATTGAAAACAGCTAAAAAAAGTTAAACTGTATTTAAACAAAAATGCCTGTTATCAACTGTTTCATCAGAGATGGCTCGGCTCGTTTTCATTCTTTTATCTGAAACCGAGCCGATCTCAAAAGTATTTTTCAGCGACCCGCAGCGCAAATGCAACAAGCGGCTCGTATTTAGAGTCTGTGTGCAAAAGCGCATTACGAATGGGTGACTCTACGGGGGCTTCGATAAGAATGTTGAGGCAGGCAAACACACATGCGTCGAGTTGGCTCGGACCGCCCGCCAAGTACTCACGGTCGTCGAGCAATACGAGCAATGAGTCGAGGACCCGGATCGCATTGTCGTACAGTACTTGGCCGTCCAATGCAGCGCCATACTCGGGCTGTCGTACGCGCAAGTCATGAGCCACACTTGTGCTCTTGAACCATCCGAGCATGTACCGCACAAACGGCGGATAATCGCTCAAGTACCGACCATTACCAATTTTTTCAAACCCAACCGAGTCTACCCACATTATATATTCGACAATAGGCACTAAGTTGCGCTCAACCATCGTGCAATATACAATCTCGCTGTTTAGTTTAGACTCGGGCAACGTGTGTCCTGACTGCTCCAAGTGCTTGAGCACATTGTTGCTAGCGATGGCCTGGCCGTTTGGCAGCAACAAATAAGGCAGTTTGCCGTTTGGAGATCCGTTGGGCTCGTTTGTGTATTGAATGTCGAACCCGTAGTTGGCAAACTTTAGAACGGTTAGGGTGCGCAAACACTCGGTGTCGAATGTGGGCAGGCTTGATTTTGAGGACGGGGATCCGTAGATAAAGAGTTGTGGAGTGGTGTGCTTTGTGGGCTCGAAAAAGGGCTCAATATGTCGCAAAGGAAGTTGTGTAAACGATATAGACTTTAGAATCTCGCGCAGGGGCGCCTCTGGGGTGGCCATATTAGTCTAGATTATCAGCTGTTTATATGAAATACAATAGTTTATAGGAAAAACATTCATTTTTGTAATTAATGTTGTGCGTGTGACTGAAAAACGTATGGGTTTTGGATTTCAGGTCGCAGTGGCGTGATGTCACACATTGACCAGTATTTAGACTGGCATGTGCGAGCTGCGTTTTTCTCTTGTTCTTTCTCTGCAAATATTATTTAACCATGTGTATTGCGATTTGGAAGCTCGACGATAAGGCCGAGGCCACCGGCGACTACAGCCTAGTCTTGGCGTTCAACCGCGACGAGTACTTTGACCGGCCGACTCGGGGCTTTCACATATGGGAAAGCAAGCCAAACATCTGTGCGCCCTTGGACCTAAAGCCAACAGACGAAGCGCACCGCGGGTCATGGATTGGAGTCAACCGCAAAGGCAGGCTTGCTTTTCTGACAAACTTTCGTGAACTCGTGCCGCACCACGACGGCAAAATATCCCGGGGTGCACTTGTGCGGGACTTTCTGCTTGATGATTTGGTTACGCCTGGCGGCCAGCATGTGCAAACTCACAGCTCGAACAGAGATACTGTAATCGAGTATGCAGAAAAGGTTTACAATGAGCGGGAACTGTACGATGGGTTTAATCTTGTGCTGTTTGATTTGCTTTCGGAGCACAAGACTGCGGTGTATGTGAGCAACCGAGGTCAAAATGAGGACGGCAGTCGTGGATCGATGTGTGAGTTGGATCAGGGCCAGGTTATTGGTTTGTCAAATTCTACTATTGATAATCCGTGGCCTAAAGTAAGTCGAGGATGCGACAGGTTTGCTCATACATTGTCCGGATTACGTAGCTTTGCCAACAATGATGAACAAGACACACATACAATTGCTGCGCTGCTGGATGCACTGCGGGACTCTTCGCCGTTTAGCAATGTTGACGACGCAGATGTGCCGCAAAAGATTGAGGACTTGGCCCAGTGCGTGTTTGTGCCTCGACTTCATGGAGATGTGAGCAGTCTTGGAGAGGAGAGCTACGGAACGCGGACTACAAATGTGTTGCTTTTGCGCAACAACCAGTTGACTATCTCTGAATGCAACTACAAGAAGAATGGAAACCACAGCACTGATCGCACAACATCTGCAACAGTTTTGTACTTTAGCTTTGAATAGTGTCTTAAAGTTGGCTGTTATTTTTGCCAAATGAACTGATATTTCGAGAGTGGGATGTGGGATGTGGCTCGATCAGACCAAGAATTGTTTCACACATGTGGTTTTACTCTTCTTTACTATTTAACTCCACTATTTTGCATTTCACACCTTTTTTGTATTATTTTACTATAATAATCAGCGCACATGGCCGCCATTGACGCCGACTTGGACCTGCACCAGTAGCGTATCGCAAAGAAACGCCGAGCAATCCATGCACATTGCATCTTTGCGAGTTGCTTAATAGACATAAAACTGAATTTGTAGGCTGCGTCGGCGACAGGTGGAGGCGCTAACTCGGGCGCTCGGACAGTTTGTGTCGCTAAAGTCGACGGCCGAAGGATGGCAGCCCATACACGCGCTTTCCACAGCACACTCCGAGAGCGTAAGCGGCGGTGACGTATCAGTGCACTTGGACCGCAAGCTCGTGGACGGCAGCGACATGTTCCGGATGACGGCATCCATACCATTGGACGCCGACGTGAGCAAAGACACACAGGGCATATACTCTGCATATTTGTCCGAACTGCGCGACTGGCAGGGCGTGTTGGAGAGCCCGGGCATCCGCAGCGTGTGGAACTATTTTATGAGCTCGAGCACGACACTGGAGATGCTCGATGCGCATACACGGATCACAAGGTCGCAGGTGCGTAATCCGGTTCCGGGGCAAAAGGCAGCGTTTGCGCATGAGCGCGACCTGCTGATGGTCGAGACGTCATTGGTGGACCCGACAACAGTTGTGTTTGTCGCTACGTCGTTTCCAACAACAGACGATGACCCGGCGTATTTGCGGCAGCAGCCAAATGTTAAGCGAGTCGAGTCGCGGCTGTGGGCGTGGTGCGTTGAGCTGGGCACGCCAGTCGATGCCATTTCGGCGTCGACGCAGCGCACGCCTGGACTGGGTGCTGCGCGGAAGCCTCGGGCGTGTGTGCAGGTCACGTGTTTTATGCATCTGGAGCTGTATTCGTGGAAGTCCAACAACACGCTGGCATGTCGTGCAGCAACTAACCTGGTGCCGGCACTGGTTGCGTATCTGCGATTGCATGGTGCACCGCCGCGATTGGCACGTATTGGGCCGGCCATTGCGCTGGAGCGCACAGAGTGGCAGATGCATGGCGACGAGTCAGTGTGGGAAGCTGTATATGCGGTGGCTACGCGCAGCTCGCAAGCCTGCGAAGTGAATCAGCCGATCATAGCTCGAATTCTGGATCTGGAAACTACGAGTCGTCCATCGGCAACGAGCCAAGTGCCGCCTGCGCTTTCGCAGCATATGCGCAAAGTGTCGTCGCTGACTACATACCTGTCTAGTTCGTTTGAGCGTCAACAGGGAGAGGCATCGGCACTGGGCACGCATGGCGGCGGTATTTTGCGCGATGGCGAGGAAGAGTCGGTGGTAGCCACACGAGCGCAGCTTACGGGCAGTATCCTGGAGCTGGTTGTTGATGCGTCAAAGTGGCATAGCGACCACAGATCGGTCGACATTAGCATGACGGTGCGTGGGTTTTCTAGTGCTCGACAGTTGTTTGAGTCCATTGGCGAGATGCACAGCGCCGCTCCCGAGCTGTTCACAGCAGCACAGCTCGAGCAAACATGGGACGCATTTAAAAAGTCACAAATAACAGGCACAGAAAATGACCAAATTGGGCTTGCAGGCGTACGCAAGCAACGAGATGCGGAGCGCAAAATGGTGCTGGCGCTGGCAGCTCAGCAGCTTGTGCGGTGCTACTCGATCCGCTCGCAAAAGAGCACGCGCCGGCGATACTTGCTGCGCATACTCAATCCGCCAGTCATGGTGAGCAGCTGGGAACGAGGAGGCAGCGACGGCGAGTCAGCCGAGTCGACGTTTGTGAGCGAGGCGAGTGACAGTTCGACGCTGGACCGCGTGTACAGCGTGGCTATTGCGGTGAGCCGTGGAGCTGTGCAAGAGCCTGGTGCAGGCGTGCAAGTAAATGGACATTGCGTTGAGATTACGCCGTTTACGCTGGACCCTGCGCCTACAGGCAACGTGAGATCGGTGTCGGCGAGCTCGAGCAAGCGAGCAGCGAAAGCAAGAATTGCTATGCCGCAGCCCAAACCACTGGTTAGGCCAATAGTGCTGGCGGCTACACCTGAAAGCCGCACACCGACACCAGAGCCACGCAACATTGCATCTTCTAGTTTTTTGCTAGCAGCTCGCGACAGCGTTGTCTCGGCCAGTCGCCGGGCCTCAATGACACCATCTGTTTCGTCGTCATTGGTGCGGGCAACTGGCGAGATGAGCGATATAGAAGATGTAGAACTGCAAGACATTCCATTCCAAGCTTTGCAGCAGATCACCAGTGTTGCGGCAGGCGAGTGGGTGTCGATGGGCACGACGGGGGCGGTTGCAGTGTCCCGGACCGATGTGGACGGAATGGTCTTGCGTGCCGAAGCTGTGGTCGATGGATGGACTGTGTTTGACGTATCTGCGCTTGTGTGCAACGTCCAGTTGACTAAAGAGGTATCGGGGCTGTGGACGGAAGCACAGGAGATTGAGCAGATTGGAGCCAGTGCTTTGGTCCTACGGTGTGCGTCGCATAGTACGTGGGCGGTGGCAGCACGAGAAGCATTCTTGTGCCGTGCATGGCGCGCAAACGCGCGAAGCAGCCGCGTAGACATTGCCGAGTGCTCGGTCGACGACAAGGTGTTGAGCGATGAGCCCACACAGACGATCCGGGCAGACGTGGCGCTGTCAGCATGGGTGCTGGACAAGGCAAGCGTGAGCGACACGCCCGATGAGCGACTTGTGCGGCAGCGCAGTGCAAGCGTGGCCACAGGGTCGCCGGCTGTGGATGCAGAAGTCGAGAGCCAGCGACGCAAGCAACATGCGGTGCGAGTTACGCATTACCTAAAGTATAATCCCCGCGGGTGGTTATCAGTGGGAGACAATATGGGCATGCGGCAGTTTGGCGCAATGCTGGGGATTGACGCAAAGAGCACGCTGTTTCCGCCGATTCCGCCGGCTGGAGTGCGTGATGCGCTTGTGGACAGCGTAACAAAGCTGACGCGAGAGCTGAACTCACATGGCGTGCCACCGGCGGTTGTGTGGTCGCGCAATGCGCAGTGTCTGAGTGTTGAGGCGGCTCTGGATCATGTTCAGTTTCAATATCGTATGGCAGCGTGGGGCGCGCCGCAGCGGACTGCGTCGATGGGCAGCTCGATGGCGTCGCGCCATACTGGGCGCGGGCGAGCACTGGCTGCGCTGACCGAAGAGAGCGAGTTTGTCGAAATGGAGTTCCGCATCGAGCATCGCGTGTGGGCATCAGGACACGTGACTGTGGTGATCGAGCCGTTCTATGCAACATCGGCTGTAGCGTGTTTTGTTGATCCGGAAGTTGATCCGCATGCAACCCGAATCCGCGTGAGCCATCACCGCGCTCAGCTCCTGCCACGTGTTGAGGAGACTGCAGACGGCGTGCAGACGGCGTGGCCGACGGTCCATGTGGCAGTTGCGCGGTCTGCGTCTGTGCGCTCCACATCGCTCAGCTCAACGTCCAAGCCGTGGTCGGCTGTGGAAGCACATGTGGCACCGTGGTCGGTACCGCCTCGGCTTACGATAAATGGAGTGGCAGCGCGAGTACGGTACTTACGACGAGACGAGGCTGGGCGGGGGTTCTATGCACGGTGTGTTTCGGTGGCAGCACATGAGATCCCACGACTGGCTCGTTTGTTGCCAGTTGAGGGTCTGTATATGGAGCAGATGCCCAGCCCCGAGCCAGATGCTCACCATGAGCCTGAGCTTCATTGCGAGCCTGATTTGGCAATGCCGGCGAGCAGCGACTTTAGACCACATGCGGCGCAGATTGCAATACAGAAATATTCGGTGCAGGCTGAGCTGGGAGCGGATTGCCGGTTGGCGCGGCCAGAGCAGTTTGCCAAGATTATTCAGCAGTCGTTTACACGTATGCGGCATGAGATCGAGCTGTTGGACACAGAGTCGGCGCGTAGCCGATGGATGCAGCTGCGGCAGGCTGAGGGCGGCGATGCGCGGTCGCTGATGACAGCTCGAGAGGATCCGGACGGGTGGACGCAGCGGCAAAATGGAGATGTGGCGGTGTATGAGCGATTAGACGCAGATCTCAGTGCTGAGATCCCAGTAACTGTCGGCATTAGCGTTCTGCAGGGCGTCAGTGTGCAGCAGGTCGCGCAGGTGCTGACACAGCACTGGGAGCGGGCGCGTTGGGACCGCGTTCTGTTTGACGAGCGCCGTGAGCTTGAGCATGTGGGCGACGGCGTGCATGTCGAGCATGCGGGTGTGCATGTACCTCTGCTGTTCGACACACGCGACGCGCTGACGGTGGCGGCGGTTGAGCAGGCGCCGTATCTGCCTGCACGCCAGCGCCTGCGTAACTGGCAGCAGGGCCTAAATAACTGGCAGGGTGTAGAACCAGCTGGCTGTGGCGGCGGGCGGCCTGGCGACTACTTTGATGCTACGGTTACGCATGTAGAGGCTAGTGTGCCTGGTTCGCAGCCCATATCGTCGGCAGTACGTGCACGTGTGCCGATGTACGCGGTGCGCATTGATCCCATTGATGGGTTTGAGCGGGCGCGCGGCCACGCGTACGCGTATCCGTCGTGTCGCGTCACTATCGCGTGCTGCGCAGACATCGTGGGCTCTGTGCCACTGCCGCTACGCCGGGCACTGTCGGCTCGAGTGCCTGAGCAGCATATCGAGCAGCTGCGGCAGCGACTGCACGAGCCGTTGTGGCCACGACTCGACTCGCCATCGCGTGTGCGACGTACGGCTCTGCGTGGTGCGCATGTGCTGGGCGAGGTGCTCGAAGAAGATGTGGACGGGCAGCGCCTATCGTTTTATCGGAGATTTGATGGGGCGCTGGTTGAGCACGAGACGGTGCAGGGCCATGTGTTTGAAACACGGGTGCGCGTTCCGGGGGCAGTTCCCTGTGATGTCACTGAGCACGTGGCCGGCTTACGCAAAGACGGAATGGGCTCGGCGCCGGCTCCGGTCGTTTCCGATGTGGTGGTTGATGCACGCATGTTCCCACGGGGCTTTGATGTGCGGGTATATTTGGGGTCGGCGCATTCAGAGCCAATCGGCGAGCCCTGCGACCTGGATGCGATCCCGAGCGGCGCATGGGCCATGGGCGGCCTGGCCGTGTATGTGTTTGCGCAGAACTCGCAATATGTGGTGCGTACAGTCACGCGTGCGTGTTCCACATCTGAGGCGATTGAGGGCCAACTGTGCACAGTCACTGTGCAGGCATCGCAAGAAGCGGGCGATGCAAGTGTGTTTTGCAACGGGCAGAGACTGCGTGTGCACCAGGCGCAGACCGCGCAGCAAGCGCTGGTGGCTGTGCACACGAGTGCAGGCGTGGTTGGCGCATGCGACGGGTGCGGCTCGATTGGATGCGGGGCAGACGCGTACGCGTCAGACGGTTCAGGCAAAGTGCGTTCGCAGCTCGCAGCCAATGCGCCGTTGCGGATGGTGCGGGCGCTGAGCACCGGGTCCGTGCAGATGCGGACCGAGCCGCAATCCGCAACACGGCAGCGGCGATTGGCTCCAAAGACCGAGCCGCCGCCCTCTGCCAACCGCACAACAGAGTCGGATATGTTGGGGGTGTGGATGCTTGCGGCATTTATGCCTGTGCGGCGGCTGACGATTGGCGGACTCTCTGTTGTTGGCGCGAAGCGAGGACGAAGCCCGTCGTCGCTGGCTCTGCTTTTAGTGCTAACTGTTTCCTTTGTGTGCTTGCGATTGGGCGCCACCTTAGCGCATCTGCTTTTGCGTTATTTCTCTTAGAAAGTCGCGAATCAGCGTGCTTGCCTTTATCCTCCCCAAACATCAAATATGCGGTCCCGATAATGTCCGGCACTGTCTCGTGGCTTTGGCGTTCCGTGATTGGCCCTACTCCTATCGCAGTGCTTAATGACGCCAAGACTGTGGAAAGTTCAAAGTATATTAACTAGCGTTTTGTTCACCCCCTGAAAGACTGTTTTTCTCCAAACTAGCTTATACATTTTTTTCTATACATGAATTGTTAATCGGGCTAAACCCCCATTTGCCTAGCTGTTTGTGCCTGGGTGTTTTCTCTATATTTACTTTCCCCAAACGTTTTTCCGTTCTTCTTTTTCACCCCAAACATTTTTTGTGCATTTTGTTTATTGTTTTATTCCATATTTCCTTAGATTCATGTCACTAAGTCGGTTGCCTCAAGTGGCGCTGCGGCGGTTGGTGCCGGCCGTTACGTCTGTGCCAAAGAGCCTGGACGATGAGCAGCTGAAAAAGATGCACGAGTCGCAGCTGAGCATGAAGGCGATGAAGAGTTTTGATGTGGGAGCGCCAAGTCTTATTGCGGCGTTGGCAAAGTCAGCGGGGTCGAGTGGTGTGCCAGCGAGTGTGGGCCGGATGATGATGAACAAAAGTGCGCAGGGCGTGTTGTCGTCGCAGGACTTGGCGTTGGTGCGGGCGGCGAGTGATGGGCCGGGGCGGAGAGGACTGGCAAAAGGTGGCAAGCCGGGGGCTAAATCCCTGGTGTATGAGGGGTCGACAGGCCCGAGAACGCTGGTGTGTGAGGGGGCTGCAGGGCCGAGAAGTTTAGTAAACGAGGATGCATTAGGGCCCCGAGCTTTAATCGAGGACACATCGAGCGTTGATGCCCTTGTGACGGCACTCCGCGGCACTGCAGCAATCTCCTCAGCCCGCGTATCCGCCGAGCCCTCCGACGCCGAGGACGCGATGGACGCTTCCGAGCGGCGCAAAGAGCAGAACCGGAGGGCGCAGAAAAAGTTCCGCGAAAAGGACAAAGTGCGGCAAAAGCAAGTAAAGTGGCGGGCGTCCCAGTACGACACGCTGGTGGAGAGCAACAAGCGGTTTAAGCGGGATATTGATATAGTGTCGAGGGAGCGGGACCAGTATCGTCGGATTTTGGAGAGCCATGGGATTAGCGTGGGGTCGGTTGAGCGGGACACGAAGATATCGGTTGCGCCAGAGCCAGTGGTTGCATTGCCTGAGATGGCAGGGCTGTCTGATGTGACGAGCGTGTCGCCGGTGTCGACGACTACGATGGTGAGTCCGGTGGTGTCGCCGCTGGGCATGGATGATGTCGTGCGGGATGCGTTTGGCCCGTGGATGCCGAGCCAGCCGACGGCGACGATGGACGATCTGTTGGGCTCGCTGATGTTTGGCGCAGTACATGATCCGATGTTTGCTCTGCCAGGTCCCGTGACTGAGCCGTCTTTGGGCTCAGCGAATGACCTGTGGCTCGGTTCGCTGCAAGAGTCAGAAATGCTGGTGCCGCTGGAGTCTGATCCATTACTGGTGGGGCCGCCTCTTGTGGTGGACCAAAGCGCAATGTTCGCGCAGCACGGAACCCTTGATTCCCAGTTTGTTGATCCAACGGCGTTTATCGACGAACTGCTCTCCTCGCCCGCGTACACCAACGAAAGTGGGTCAAGCGCGTCGCGCAAACGGTCGTATGCCGACGCCATGTTGTAGCTCTGCACCTGTATGTTTTTTTCTTTTATTCTTGTCATATAAAAAGTATATCAACTTGGTGGGTATTGGAAAGGAGAGCGCTGGAGGTTAAACTGGTACAATGTGTCGTTTTGGGCTTCAGAGTTTGTGTGTGATCCAGATGTCGTGAACTGCAGCTCGGGAACTCTGGCCGTTCTTGTGCGTCGTGTGTTGCGGCGGGCCGAGCCTCGGGGCTGGCGCTTGACGACACGGGATCCACGTGCGTTGGTGACAAACTCGCGGTCCCTGCCGTGCAGCTTGTAGTACAATCCGCATGCGTTGCATACTTGGGCTCCGGTAGCTCCGTGGCGTCTCCATGTCGGCGTATCGGTGACGCCGCACACGCTGCATGATTTGGGAGCTGGGGTTGGTGTGTCTGAGAACCCAATTGTGGGCTGCGAGAAAAACTGCGGGTGGTGCTGAACAGCGGTGCGTGTGGGTTGCTGCGAGAGAGGCATTGTGTAGAGCGCGGGCTGTGTCATTTGTGTGTAGAACGAGTTGTGTGTAGCTATTGGGAGCTGTGAGCTGTTGTAGAACACTGGTTCGGCGGGGAACTGGTCCATGCTGGCATTAAATGCTGCAGTGTGGAGCGGGTCCATGTTCTGGCCAAACGGTGCAGTGTTAAAAGACGCGATGTCTGGGAACTGTCCGTTGCTTTGGAACGGCATCGCATCCGAGTGGAACGGCCCTGTGTTGTTATACGGCATCATATCGGCATGAAACTGATTGTTGCTTGGAAGCGGAACTGCGTTGGCGGGAACTGGCATGGTTGGGACCAAGTTGGTGCTGGTGGACGAAAAGAGCATGGAAGAGAGCAACGCGTTTGGGGCGGTTTGCCAGTTCGTGTGGTCAGGGCTTGGTACATGGTACAGGGCTTGATTAGGGTGCTGCATAGGATTTGGATTG
The DNA here is from genome assembly GCA_027577315.1 of Coemansia sp. RSA 921. Classification (NCBI taxonomy): domain Eukaryota; kingdom Fungi; phylum Kickxellomycota; class Kickxellomycetes; order Kickxellales; family Kickxellaceae; genus Coemansia; species Coemansia sp. RSA 921. The sequence continues at coordinate 18,201 of JANBQT010000010.1, read as the reverse complement.
TTTGTGAGTGAAAGCGTGTTGAGCATGCTGACTGGATCGTCGTCGGGCGACATGTATTGGTCTGAGCTCTGGGGCGTGTACTGGGTGGTGCTCTGAGACGAGTACTGGTCTGAGCTCTGGGGCGTGTACTGGTCAGAGATCTGGGGCGTGTACTGTAGAGTACTCTGGGACGCGTACTGCCTGGTGCTTTGGGATGTGTACCCAAACGTGCCATCAACATCTGGCACTTGTTCCTCATCACAACATCCCGTGTGACTACCTGGCAGACATAATTTAGCGCTATCAACAAACATGGGTCAATTAATGGATAAAAAGACTTACAATATTGTCATACAAAAAAGGCCTGACAAACAAGCGAATATACCAAGATATTTATTCCTAGTTGCAAGACTATGTATGAGCATGGAATATAGATGTTTCGTGTTGTTTATATAGCCACTATTTGAATACAACCCTTCTCCGACCCACGTCAAAATAAAAAAATCTCGTCTTTCAGCACCCCCAAAACAGCTCATACTGAAGCTGCAAAACGCCGGTTACTTTTTTCAAAGAATATGCTAGTTGATTAATGCAAACATTGCTGCTTGCTTTTGCAGCCGTTATGCAACACACGGAAATTTTGCTTGTTTAAATAAATCCCGGATATGTCTCTATTATGTTTTTTCCTAATCTGGACAACGTCTTGGCTCTGTCTTATCTTTAATCTGCGTATTACGTGTATATTTGGCGTCTGTAATGTACAAAAATTTTATTCTGTTGTTTTGGCTGCTTTGAAGAGAGAAACGTGATTGATAAGTTTGCTTGTTTTTTTGTGTTTGCGGGTTGGTTGGTTCACACACTTGCTGCCAAGAGACAAAAATAAGGTTGCTTCTTGTTCTGGAAAGAGCAAGTGTGATTTTTGGAGGACGTTTTTGTTTGTAAACGCGTGGATGATAGATAAAAGAGTTGACCGACATGAGCGATGATATTATTTCGTGTTGCTCCACTATTTCAGGGGGTATTGTATTTCTTAATCACGCGTTTTGCAACTTCTGAAACTGCTTCTGTATATGGATAAAGGTGAAAATATGTCGGTATTTTTCTTTATATGTACGATACCTAGTATTGCATAGTTATCATCGTACGCACTTGTTTACATAAAAAAAACCGTCACTTGTTTACACACACTCATTGGCTGTGTGACCTTTCACCGAGTAGCGAGGAAATGGACTAAATTTGTGAGAATATGGAAATTTACGTCGGTGTTTTCCTTGAACATGTACAATGACTAGTGTTGCATAGTTATCATCGCGCGTGTGCGTCCACTTGAAAAAAGCGTCACTTGTTTACAAACACTTATTGGCTGTATCCAAATTCCTTTCCACCGAGTAACGGGGGGAAATGGAGGTGCCTGAAAACTATTGTTTCTCCTCTTTGGTCTAGATTCTCCAGTTTCTCTTTTTTCTTTGGTTTATGCCAATTATGCACCAAACGAAAATACGTTTTTGCATTAAATTATAATTTACACTTTAATTTCTTGTCGCATACACGGGCAAGGCACTCGACGCAATGCAACCAACACTCAATCCAAGCTCTTTTTTCTCCAATTCTTTCTTCTCTAACGTGTATTTTAAATTATAACAAAATGTGGCTGGGCGTATGACAGGTGTTCCAACTAATCCACGGCCGCTCAAATCAAGCTTTGTGGACATATTTTCCATAACACTCGGCGCCGTTCTAATGTTTCTCAACACTTTGTTGTTTCTCTACGTGTTGTGGTACCGACACTATCCGCCACTTCGAGCCAAAAACATCAAACTCCTTGGCATCCTGTATTTGAGCATGATGCTCTGGTGTCTCGGCACTATTGGCACAAACTTTAATGTCGACGGGTACTTTAACTTTACCAGCAGCTGCCTGCTGTTGGCGTTGTGGTCCCGGATTTTGGTCGGTATGTTTATGTTTGCGTTTGTGCATATATTCCGGTTGTATGTGTACATTAGGATATTTAAACGAAGACAAAAAGTCACATATGTGCAGTACCTGGCAGCTGCAATATTGTATGCAGTGATTATCGCGGCGTACGGCATACCCGTGACGTTGATGCACAATAAACTGACAGTTATGTTTGTTCCAGAGTTTCAAACATGTGTGTATGGACAGTTGTTTTCCGAAATGTCGTTTGGCATTGTGTGGGCGGCCTGGCTAGCGTTTTTAGTTATGGCGTACATGGCGCGCAACATCAACACGTCGTTTAAGGAGTATAAGGAAATGCTCATTATTGTGGTTTTGACATCCATTTCGATTGCGTACCAAACAGTTGTGCACCACGTTGTTCGGGAATACACGGCATATCGGTGGGCGCGCATTACAAGCACGTTTTTCGAGTACTTGGCCAGCCAAACATCCCTCGTAGTTTTGTTGTGGGTGCCTGTGTACAACTGCATATTCCACCGCCGTGAGTTTCGTCGCAAGTTTTTTGACAAAATGAAAGCTGACGGAATGGCCGCCCGCTACGGAATGACGCTGCCGACAACCTCGTAGCACATTACATGTACATTAATATATATTACTTGGCGAATCAGGTTGACTGGCAGATTATCTTGCCAAATACTGTACTTGCAGCCATACACTTTATTTATAACTAAAATGCATAATTGTTAATAGGAGTTACATATCTGCAGTTGAAGTGTGTATAAAACAGCAGTGTATACAAAAACTAGTCCAATAACATATACTTTAACGTTGCGGCAATTCCGCATTTAAAGTAAACCAAAGTACCAGTTTACAATAACTATGTTTAAACGTAAGTATCGACAAAGTACATACTTGGCTATATACAGATGAGGATAACAGTGCTTAAAGTCGTCAACAAATTCTTTAACTGCAATTAATGGAATATTAGATGCGTACAATCTAGACAGGGCAGGCAGCCGGAGTAAAAGATACTTTACTAGGGTTGTTGCGTTTGTTAAATCACTCTCAAAAAATGACATAATCACTTTTTCAATGCTCAAGTTTAATGGCTGTGGATGGTTAACCTTGTGCACTTTATAAAGTTCTTTACCACAGATGGTATAGCGTTATCAAATCTGGACATGTCTCTGGGAGACGCATTATATGCCCCTCTATTATAACTAAGCTGGATTTCGAAAGAATTAACACTGGGCCACATTTTGGACAAACCTCCCAAATGGTTTAAAACAGCAAATAACCCAGGTAGAGGATTTGCAAAGTGAAATACCGCAATGCTAACATGCTTTACCAGATTAGTTTGTCCAGCTGCGGCAATAATATCTGCATTTGTCGTTATAATCTCGTCATTTGGCTCGTCAATGCTCTCACCCCTATTAAATCTCTTGCGGAGAACCCATTTGTTGCTGTAGTTTAGCGAAACTATATCAAATAGAAATGGCATACTGATGGTGCGCCACAATCTGCACGTAGCCAACAATGGTAGCTTCGTTTTCTGTATGTCCAATCTACAGACATTAATGTGGCAAGCATACTATAAAATAATAATATGAATATCATCGGGCAAATCGTTAATATGCATAGTTTAATGTGCCAAGCAAACAAGAGTTGTAAAAGTGAACAACAAATAAATACAAATAAGAGAAGAGAAAAGAGGCAGCTTGTTGGCCGGCTGCTGCCCTAAAGGGACTGAGACTTTAACGAGGGTGCATTTTTTTGCTTTTAGTCTTTTTGATTTTTTTTAATTATAGTTGTGTTCATCTTTGGTGAGCAATTCTGAAAATCTTTGTTTTGCTAGTTTAACTAATACAGACAAAACCATTCTATTCACGGTCTTTTGTCTCTTGACTCGTGTACAGAAAAATAGTAAATGCGGCACTGGTGTTGCATGTTTTTAATTATTGAAACTGCTCATTGCTACTGTGTTCTTATCAATAGCAACAAAACTAACCACATGGCTGTACAGGCTAACTAAAATATATTTTCAGCTCGCCACGTAAAACTATGCTGTATGATGTGTATATATTCTGGCTTCCAAAGCCTGAAAGTTGTGCATGAATAACTCGGGCCACCAACATGCTATAGAAAAAATACATTTACAAGAGCCAAAAGTAAGAACAAAAACTACTCTAGACAAACATGTTATTTGGGTTTGACGGCTTTCAAGATTTCCTCAAACTTGTTGTCAAACGAAATATCCATTTGCTCCAACACGCTCGACGACATAGTCGCCCTAGAGCATTCCTCATATGCCAGGTATGAGGCATGGCGGGTCAGCATACTAGCCGCATACGCTGCGTGCATAGGAACAGATTTGTGGATAGAATCACGAGCGGTGCTTTTCCATGCGCCGCGTTTGTACAGTTGGCCCCACGCAAGGAACGTCAGAATGGCGCCGCTGAGCATATCGCCTTGTCCGCCGCACCGCCGCAGCCCGCTCGTCTCGTCGCACACAAATATAGAGTGGCCGTCGGTGATTATGTCGCGCGGGCCTTTGACCAAAAGTGTGGGTCCGTTGAGTTTGGTGGCTACAAGCTGCGCTGTTTGGTCGATTGGCTGTTGGTCAGCTGGTATGCCGAGAGCTGTGCACAGCCGAGCAAACTCGGGCGCATTGGGCGTCAGTACTGCGTTTGTGTATCCTGAAATAACATCCGGAGTGTCACATACGAGCGCCAGTGCGTCTGCGTCAACCACAATAGGCAACTTTCGCTCCCGAGCCGCGCTTATAGCCCGACGTACGCTCTCTGCGATGTTCGTGTCGGTGCCTAGTCCCGAACCCACCGACACTGCATGTACTTTATCCAGCACACGCTCAATCTTGCTCTGCACATCGTCGAGTGTGCGGTCTGGGTTGTCCACCGATCTTAGGTACGGCGCAACGATAACGTCGGGCGAGTAGCTTTTGATAACAGTGCCGGCGTCTTTTTCGCATATAACGTATGCAATGTCCGTGCCCAAACGCAGAGCGGTGGATGCGACAAAATACGGAGCGCCTGTATATTCTTCGCAGCCGCCAATTGCAGCCACTCGACCACATTCGCCCTTGTGCATAGACGCAGTTAGCGGCGGAATCAGCTGCGCCAGAGTCTGTAACCGAGGTTGTAGGTTGTTCATTTTGCCAGCTATAATCGGAGCAATAAAACTAACAGACGTAAACGTGCGGCGAAACACATTCATGCTTAAGAGTGTGAGAGGTGAAAGGAGTGGCGGGGTTTGTTGCACAAGATTAAAAAAGAATCCGTTTTTCAGCACCGTTTCTGGACGTGATCAAGCCAGATTATGTTTATGTAAATCGGGCGCTCAAAAGGGTGCTGAGAAACGGACTCTTCTTTTTATTCATACTGGCAATTTCTTAAATTAAACTCGTCAGCTTTGGGAGCCCAGAAAGAGTACGTGCTCGCTACAACTACCAGAGAACACCGAGGAACAGAGGACGCTGGCCTTTCGTAGCTGTCCAGTAAAGCGGAATTCGATAGTACGCGCGCATTTATTGTATGTATTGTGGAGAAGCCTTCATTTGACACCATTTATGCCTTTACTAACTATGTATGTTTGTAGGAGCGTAAAACTCTCAGGACGAAAAAAGAAGGAGCGCTGCACTGGGCCAATTTCAACCAGCGCATTAATTCGCGCACTCTTGTCTAATGTCTGGATTTGGAGCAAACAAGACGGATGCGTCGGGCGGCAGCGATGGCAAGCCAGAAGACTTTTTGAACTTTAGCCAGACAGCGTCGATGTTTATGGGCAGCGGCGCCGACTCCAGCTTGGACGACGTATGGAACCTGGGCGACTCAACAAGCATATTTTTCAACATGGAAGCATTCAACTCGGCGCCAGCATCAGCAGGCGACAGCGCAGCGTCGATGGGGCCACCGATGTCAGCCCAGGCGTCGCAGCCCACTATGGATGGAGCACAGACGTCGGGCGGCGTGGACCTGGGAGCTTTGGAATTTGACGCAGGCGGCCCTTCGGTAGATGCTGATGCATGGCAAATGCTAATGCAGGGAGATCCGACCATTAACGACTACTTATTTAGCGGATTTGGCTCGGATGCAGGACCAAGTGCTATTTCGGCAGTAGCCGCACCCACGTCGCTTGGGCCACCTGCAGCTTCGGGCACGCTGGCGCCGGCTGACCTGGATGCGCTGTCCCGGCAGCAGAGAGCACCGCCGCCGCCGGTAAAGTCGCCCACGCCGTCAGCCAAAAAGCCACGGCAGCCAAAGCCCAAGAAGGCAGCAGCGCCAAAGGGCGACAAATCCAAGGCAAAGGCCAAGAAGGCAGCAACGCCAAAGCTCAAGTCGCCGACACCGCAGTCCGATGCAGTGGCCAAGGCAGGGCCGGGCTCGCCGACCAGCGACAATGTGCGTCGCATTAAGCCAAAGGCTGATGGCGCTTTGGTTGCGTCGCCAACGCCCAGCGCAAAGTCGGTTACCGTGGCTACGGCCAATCCGCAAATGCCGGGAGTAACTGGGCAGCAGGTGCCGCCACGCGGGCCGTCCGCGACGCCCAGCAGCATGGCCAATGGCGGACAGCCAAACATTGTGCATCCCCAGCTGTTCTCGCCCACATCTTCTGTGCGCCCGCCTCCGCCGCAGGCAATGACGCCCCAGCAGCAGCACGCACTGACTCCTCAGCAGCAGCAGATGTTGCAGGCGTCGGGAGGCGGCGATGCGGCGGCCATGTTTCAGATGCCGCAGCAGCCAATGCCCATGTCGACTCAGCAGCACCAGGCGCTCTTGCTGCAGCAACAACAACAACAGCAGCAGCAGCAGCAGAACACGTTCTTGCAAAACTTTATGGGCCTGGTGCCAGCGCAGCGGCAGCACATTTTGCAGCAGATGCACACGAGCGGAAATTTGCAAGCCAACCCAGGTCTGGTCCAGGCCATGCAGCAGCAGCACCAACAGCAGATGCTACAGGCCAGTGGCGCGCTGACTGCTGGTGCAACCGCCGGGATGCAATCATCAGCATTTTCTCCAGGTATGTCGATGGTGCTGTCGCCGCAGCAGCAGCAGATGTCAAATCAAAACACGGTTCTTAATGCAGCGCAGACACCACAGCAGCAAATGTCGGTAGCAGTTTCGAGCGCAGGGTTGCAGCAGCCGTCACTGGGCAGCCAGTCGTCTCAGCCGCAGTCAGCACAGACCTCCGGACAGCAGCAGCAACTTGGTCAGCAGCAGCAGCTTGCTCAACATCTCAGCCAACAGCTTGGCCAACAGCAGCTACTCGGTCAACAGCAACAGCTTGGCCAGCAGCAGCAGCAACGGATGTTTACAGGTACTAACGTGCCAATGCCGGCTGATATGGTTGCTGAATTCGACCACATGTTTGCCATGTATCGGAGTCAGATGCAGCCTGGTGCCGATACGACAGTGTTACAGCATACGCTCGAGCACCAATTGCTGGCAAGATACTCACAACAGCAACAGGCAAGGATGCAGTCTGCGTCGACAGAAGCGGCGAATGCGGCGGGACTGTCCGCGGCTCTAGGTACACCACAGGTACAACCAGCAAGCGTGCAACAGCCGCAGCAGCCAGCTGCAGCAGCAGTTCGGCCGATGGTTAACAGCGCGGCGCAGATGTACGCTGGAGCGCCGGCGGGGCTGAACCAGCAGAGTATCAGCCAGCACATGGCGCTGGTGTCGATGCTGTCGCCTCAGCACACCCAGTTTATGCTGCAGCAGCTGCGCACGAGTATTCCGCAGACGTTTGGCACGATGGCACACGAGCAGTTTGTGCAGTACCTGACGTCAGGGCATTTGGTGTCGATTCCATATGTGAACCAGCTGCTAGTGTTGATTATTCAGAACGCGCAGCAGCAGCAACAGCGGGCTCAGCAGCAGC
>JANBQT010000010.1:0-10394 GCA_027577315.1 Coemansia sp. RSA 921 | reverse complement strand
AGCAGCTGCAGCTACAACAGCTCCAGCGCGCGCAGATGTTGCGGCCACCAAACCCGTTCATGTCGCCGTCAATGGCACACACGCAGCTGCCACAGCAGGTGCCCACGCCGGTCAACCGCACAGCGGCTACGCCGACGCCGTCGCAAACGGGCAGTCAGCGTGGAGTCAAGCGCAAGAGTGTTAACAATTCGCCTGCTCCACAGCATGCACAGCTGAACAAGTCGCCTCGTGTGCTGTCGCCCAAAAAAGACTCGAGCGTATCTGAACCAAAGCCTGATCCACCCGATGCAGGGGCTGTCAACAGCGATGGTTTAGGCACTACGGCATTGACATCAGCGTCGCTTGTAACCTCGCTGGCTGCAACCGCTGAAGGACCGTCGCAGGAGCTGCTGGCAGATCTGGCCAAGAGTATAGCTGGTTCGACGATTGCTCACATGTCACCAGCAGCCAGCAACGCCGAGGCAGCCACAAATGGAGCAGCGGTGACAGCCATGCCGCAGCCGCCATCCAGTGTACCGGCGGCACCAGTCATGTCGACAGCTGGAATGTCAGCGGCGATGATGGCCAACCTTCAGGCGCTGTCTCCAGCCCACCGCCAGATGCTTGTGGCGCAGCAGCAACAGCAGTCGCAGCTCGCCCTGAGCCAACTGATTCCAAACTTTCAGCAGATGCCGATTCAGTCGCAAACGGGATTGATAGCATTGTATTCGCAGCTCCAGTCGATAGCGCTATTTGCACGGCAGCTTCAGGGAGCACTACAGGCGCCAACACTGCCGCAGCAGCAGCGTGCAACATTCATGTATCAGCTGGGACAGCTTCAGACCCAGCAACATAATTTGGGGCAGCAATTGCAGCAGCACGTGAACATGGTACGGGCGCCAATAGCGACAGCTTCAGCAACGTCGGTGGTGGCCTCGGCAGCAGCAACTGCATCGGCAGCAGCAACGTCGGCAGTGGCCTCGGCAGCAGATGCGAACAGCAACAACTTCTTTCTCAACAACGTGAGTATGGGAAACGCAAGTGAGCCCACCGCGACCCAGACAGCACTAAAGACCGAGGATGGCTCGGTCGCCGCCAATAGTGCAGTCTCGGGGGGTGGGCTCGAGCAGCCTGCAGAGCAGCAGTCATTGGCGGCAGCAAATTTTCGCTTGGAACCTTCGCCTCAGCCCACAGTCATAGCGACTGATCAGATAGGCAAGGTTCTAAACACAGAGCAGCAGGCCACCCTGGGCAAGTGGCAGCGCGAGGCGGACCGCATTGGTCGCGCAAATGCCAGCCGCATGCGCGAGACTGCGGGCTACGAGCAGTGTGAGACGCAGTACCGAGCTGTGCTGGAGGCGCAGCGTGTGCGCATTGGTGAGGCAGCACAGCGGATGCGACTTGAGCGAGAGGCAGACAAGCGCTCGTGGGGTGGTGGTTACAAAGGGCTGGGCAATGGCACCACTGCGCGAGCATGCACTGGTGGAGCAGCCCTGGCTCCAGCACAGCAAGAAGCTCTGGTCGCATCAGGGGTCCCAGTGTCAGCAGCTGCTCGGTGGGTTGCACCGGTGAAGCTGGTGCTTCCAGGTCAGCGCATCTCGGCGTCAGGGCGGCCATTGGCTCCACATTTTTCGCGCAAGCAGCTGCAGCGACAGGCAACACGGCGTGAAGTGCTAGTTCCGATTCGGTTGGACATCGACGCCGAGGGGTTCCGGCTGCGCGACACGTTTACGTGGGATCTGGGAAATGAGCTGGTAACTCCTCAGCAGTTTGTAACTGGACTGTGTGCCGATCTGGAGCTGCCAGCAGATGTGTTTGTCGGTGCTGCAGTGCAGGCAATTGAAGAGCAGCTGGATGACTATCGGCGATACGGACAGACAGGCGAGGATGACTACTCGCCTGAGCTGCTGCGGCAGATGCTGGTTGACGAGATGCGGCAGGCTGACGATAATCCAAATGACATGGTGTGGGTTGACGACGAACTTCGGGTGGTAGTGCGCATTGACATCATCATTGGCCACATTGTGCTACGCGACCAGCTCGAGTGGGATGTGGCACCGCTGCTACAGCCGTTGATGAGTCGCGAGCTGAGTGATGAGCTGCGCAGCCTGGCAGCGGCCGAGCATGGCCGAATATCTGAAGTAGATAGCTGTGTCCCTGACGCCAGTGATGCCGAATCTGGTGAAGCAGCTGTTCCCCAAAGAGATGCAATTGAGTTGTCTAATGACAAGTCACAGTCACAGGTGAATGCTCCAACAGACAAGCCGCAACAAGACCCAGACTTTGCAGGCAAAATCCGCGAGTGGGTGGATGGCACGCTGCAGGGCCACCAGGTTACGCCAGAGCACGTGGCTCGCGTGATGTGCGCAGAGAAGCGACTGGGCGGCGAGTTTGAGACTTCCATAGCACATGCGATTCGTGAGCAGCTGTATGCATACGTAAAGTCGTTCTTGCTGGCTGGATATGTGTACCGCCCACAGCTGGTGCCGCGGCAGCATGCACACAGTAGGCGGCCAATCACCATCGATGACGCAGACTTGGCACACAGTGTGCTGCCACCGGTGGCGACGGCACTGCGCGACCTGGCTCGCACACAGACGTTCTCCACGCTGATTGTGCACCTGCACACAGCTGATGCCGAGCGGCTCGAAAAAGACGCTGACCGTGAAGTGCGGCGCAAGCGGCGCCAGGGCCGCGGTATTGGGCGGCAGGCGCGTGCAGGAGTAGGCTTGGCCCCTGGCGCAGGGTCTGCAGCGCTTGGTGGCTCAGGACCAGCGACAGCAGCTGGCGAGAGCAGCATGGCGCTGCCAGCAGACCGCACTGTCCACCGCACGAACCGGACAATGATTCCGCTGCTGTCATGGTTTGCCGACGATCTGCCGCCTGGCACACGTAGCTTTGTTGATGTGCCTGGCGAAGGTGCTCATTTCTTGGACAGCTATGATGCGCGAGCAGTGCATGAGGCATCGATGCTGGCTGCACAGGGGACGTCGACTGTTGTAGTCAGTGCAACAGGCGCTGCTGATGGCGATGATGTGGCAGCGTGGCGCAACGTGCCGATGCCCACTGGTGGCTCCAGCGTGTCGCAGCTCTTGGGACGGCGCCAGGCCAGTGGCGCTGCAGGTCTGGCGCTGTCTGGCCTCGATGTCGGCGTGGCCGGTGCACTGGGCGTTCTGGGCTCTGCAAACTCTCTGGCAACTCCTGCAACGCCAGCTACGCCGCAGCAGCTGGCACGCGAAAAGCTGCGCAACCCGACTGGCCGGCCGCGCGGGCGCCCATCAATTCTCGAAAAAGCTCTTCGCGATGCTGCTGCTGCCCGTGCTGCTCGTGTGGGCGCAGCTCAAGGGTTCCGCGCAGGCGCTGTGCCAGGCCAGTTGACTGGCCGCCCGCTAGAAGAGCTGACTACGCGGTGGCGCTGCATGTGCTGTGGGCTGCCGCCTGACCGCACTCCTCTTATTCGCCGTGGCCCTGAAGGCATGCATAGCCTGTGTGACGCGTGTGGCCAGGTATATGCCGACTCTCGCATTTTCCGCGATGTAGACGTCTCGGATATCAACCACAACATGGGTCTGCTCTGCGGCGTGCTCGCTGTGCCGTCAGACGACGACGTGCTGCTCAGTGGTCCTGACGTTGCTCACACGTAGCTTAGGCTTCTTTCTTTGTTTTACCTTTTTAATATTTCATTTATTCAACCTCTTTACTTTTATTCCATGCAACGTCTAGTTGTCTAATGTGTAGTTTCTATACGTATGTTTAGCTATTGTGGTGTTTATTAAAGCAAAAGGCAGATTTAATGATACTAAAATATAGCTATTTCGCTTGGTTATTCAACAAGTGAATGGTGTTGACGACAGTGCTGCATCGACTGTTATTAATTAGGCTTCACTAGAGGAACAATTGGAGTGTTATCAATTGGCTTTGTAGCTTCAGGAATATCACGGTTGTCGATGTTGTTAACTGGAGTGTCCATATCGTCGAGGAAATAATATTGTTAAAAATGCAAATGAAGGAGTAAAGAACAGTTTTTACGAAATCCAGCTCTGCATCTGTTCTTTTATAATCCAAGGAAAGTGGGTGTGCGGATTTTTTTTATTGCTAGAAATTTGTTCTTTTCAGCTGAGCATTGACTTGCTTTGAAGCACCCCAAACACTGCAAAGGCCCAATTCCTGCCCAGCCAAAGGATTCTTTGCTGACTGGAAGCTAAAAAAACACCCCCTTTAGAGCGTACAAGTGCACGCCTGTTGATACTACTGGTCAGAATTGGGCAGTGGGAATGGGAAAAACCCCAAGCAAATGGTTGAGACTTTAGTGTCGCAGCAAAGGCAAAGAAATGAAAAGGATGCATTCCTTGTCTTTTTTCAGTCTATAATTTCTAACAACCAGGCGGTGTGTAATTAACCCGCAATAAACTAATAACGAGTTATGGTAGACAATACTGGCATCTGTGGTGACACGCCTGTGCTTTAATATGCGATTGAACACATGTATAGCGTACAAATAAAGTCGTGTTTGTCCTTGGTGTGAGCTGCGGAGAATACGTGTTTTACTGGTGGTGTGAACATTTTCACTGCCGTGGCCGGCCTTGGCATTTATTCCCACGTCCTTTGGTTAAAAGAAGGCCGCTTCCCAGCATTCCTTTTGAGATTCCTTCATTTACTTGGCATGTCGACTCGGTGAGCTGGCAAGTCATGACTTGGCGAGCCAGGGAATTAGATTAATGGCAGGTAAGCTTTATGTTGAGCGCACAACACTAGCAACGTGGTTAATTTAATAGGCGTGGGTTTTGTACATGTCCATATATACCACATTCGATGCGACTAATATCTAGGGCCAACAAGCCAATTTGCTAATTTAAAGGACGACATTTCTGGCTGGCAAATGCTCAAACAATGCATTTTAATTAATCAGGTCATTATTCTATCACGCGGCCATGGCTGGTGTGGCATATGAGCAAAATGTGATCACAAGCAAAAATAATGAGCAAAATGCTTGGCAAAACCTGGGGCTATGGTTTTTCTTTTGTTGTTTCGTTGTTTTCAAATATTTATTGAGAGGATACACTGACTTTTAAACAACAATGCGTTGGAACTGTGGAGTAGCGACATTGGTGTGGGTATTTGGTGCAGCTGCTGCAGTATTAACGCCAATGCGCCAGCATATGTTTGGAGATGTGGCAGCGGCAGAAATGCATGCACTGGATATGCCAAATGCGTGGAATGCAGAAGCGTTATTTCCAGCAAACATACATAGAGCCGCAACACAAGCTCTTGAGTCTTGGATTACTGCCCAAGACGCGTTTTCGCGCAAACACATTCTAAACAACTTTGCCAGCAGCAGCGACGGTAATGGTGATGCCCGTGCAGGAGCAATTTGTGCATCACCGTCACGAAAGCACCCAGACTATTATTATGCTTGGACGCGGGATTCTGCGCTTGTCGTGCTTGAAGTAATAGCATGGCTGGATGACAACAAACTAGACTACATGTTGAAAGACGAGCTAAAGCAACGGCTGGATGACTATGTGGAGTTTACACGGCATCTGCAGGGATTAAAGAATCTCAAATACGGGCTGGGAGAAGCCAAGTTTCATATGGACGGTACTGCATTCCGCGCACCATGGTGCAATGCACAAACAGATGGGCCAGCACTGCGTGCGCGAGCAATCTTGGCATACGCGCAATATGTTATTAAGCAAGCCAATGGAGACACAACGCGGGCACATGAGCTGTTTGCCCTTGTACGCACAGACCTGGACTATGTGACCAAAGTGTGGATGCACCCAGGCAATTGTGACATCTGGGAAGAATCCCGTGGCATGCATTTTTATACATTGCTGGCACAGAAAACAGCGCTTGAGGAGGGAGCACGCATGGCACACACACTGGATGTGGACAATGGTGTGGCACATGTGTATGAGCGTGCAGCACAGGAAATTTCCCACAAACTGCCAGAGTTCTGGGACGTGGATCACGGTTACATTGTGGCCACATTGAACAAAACAGGTGGTATCCAGACAAAGAACAGCAACCTGGACGCACAAGCGTTGCTAGCAGCGTTGCACCATGGAACGCCCAAATTGCTTACATCCCGCGCAGTGGCAGCGACTGTGAACCGCCTAGTGCATGTGTTTGACAGGTTGTATGTGGTAAACCATGTGCAGCGCACAAAGATTGATGGACAGTGGGTGGATGTGGCAGCAGCGGTTGGCAGGTACCCTGAAGATGTGTATGATGGCGATGGATCAAGAGGTGGCAATCCATGGTCGCTGCTGACATCATCTGTTGCTGAATACCATTACCGGCTAGCCGTACACATGGGAAATGGCCCACTGGCGCAGTACTTGGTACAAGTTGGCGACACATACATGGCTCGTGTAGCACGGCATACAGATGCAGACCACACTATGCGCGAGCAATGGGACAAGAGCTCAGGGTATGGCCGTGGAGCTGTGCATTTGACCTGGAGCTACGCAGCACACACATCTGCATCAAGATGGCGGAATCTTGCTATAGCCAGTTTGGATTAAGGTTTTTAATTGCTCGATTGGATGCCATTTAAGCTATGGTAATGCAAATAACTAGTTGTTGTTAGATAATATGTTGTTTGTATATAGTTGCTTAAAATATGGAAGGCGCTGCAGCAGTTAATTATATATATTTTAGTATTGTTTTATTAAACGCATTACTTTTTAAAGTTGTTCAAACATAACAACAGTATAATGGAAGGGGCACTATCGCCGCGGTTCATGGAGGTGCAATTTCAGACCACTGATTTGTTCATTATTGCAATGTAAACAGCTATTGCTAATATAAGCAACGCAGAAAAGAACAAAGAGCCAGCTCAGCCATTGCTCTTGTCCTCCAGTTCATCAAGCCAGTCCTTCAATCTGCGATCAAGCAGTAATCATGTTTATGTAAATCAGGTGCTTAAAATGATAACACTGGGCCGCTGCATTCTTGTCTCTTGACTCACTTTAATAAATGGCAAAGCAAAAGGTGCGCATACACTACTTTTAAACACTAGAAATACAGGTACTAACACAGCATGGAGTAGGACAAGGCCGCGCATTCGCTGATCGCCGGGACGGTTGCCGGGGCCGTTGAGGGCGCAGTGACGTATCCGACAGAGCTGGTGAAAACCAAAATGCAGCTGCAAGGATCACAACAATATATAGCGCAAGGCGGCCACGTATACACTGGGCCCATCGACTGCGTATCCACAACATACCGTACACAAGGAATCCGAGGCTTGTACCGCGGCCTTCCGCCTATGCTCATCGGCAACGCAGCCAAAGCCGGCGTACGGTTTTTGACCTACGACACTGTGAAAGAACAGCTGCGTGCAAAAGACGGAACGCTGAGTACAACGCGCATGATGGTTGCTGGCCTGTGTGCAGGCGTAATTGAGGGCGGTACGGTGGTGGCTCCGTCCGAAGTTATCAAAACTCGGCTTATCCACGACCAGTGCATGCCCAACTCGCAGTTCCGCGGCACACTCGACTGCATACGCAGTGTAATGCAAACAGACGGTGTGAGGGGACTGTACCGGGGCGTCGGGCCGGTTATGATGCGCCAGGGCGCCAACTCGTGTGTGCGGTTCGCAGCATACGACTCGCTCAAGCAGCTCATGCTCAATCGTACACGAGTGGATGCAAAGAACATACCGTTTGCGTATTCGTTTGGCCTGGGAATGGCTGCCGGCATTATTACTGTGTACTCGACAATGCCGTTCGATGTGGTCAAAACACGTATGCAAAGCCCAGCCGCCGAATATTCGAGCTCCGTACAGTGTGCTTTGCGTGTAACGAAAAGTGAGGGCGTTCGTGCGTTGTGGAAGGGCGCAACGCCACGACTCACTCGTCTAATGTTTTCGGGGGCTATTGTGTTTGCTACATATGAGCAAGTTATGAAAGTGTTAAGATAAACATAAAAAGCACTAGTAGTCGTAGAAGCCATGGCCGGATTTCACGCCCAGCCGGCCCTTAGCTACCAGGTCGTTGAGCTTTGTGCTGGGCGCAAACAGATCGTTGCCTTTTAGGCCTGGCGCGTCTTTGTGCCAGCCGTCCACAATGTACTTTATGGTGTCGAGCCCTACGTAGTCGCACAGCTCGAACGGGCCCATCGGATATCCGGCGCCCAGCTTCATCGCCGTATCAATGTCACGAGCCGACGCTACATCGCGCTCCAACAGCCTTATGGCTTCCATCATATACGGCAACAGCAATCTGTTGACAATGAACCCGGGTGTGTCTTTGCATACGGCCGGTGCTTTGCCAATCGCCTCGACAAATGCCACAGCTTTAGCTACTACATCCTCATGGGCTTCTTTTGAGCGTACTACTTCAACGAGCTTCATCTGCGGCACCGGGTTGAAAAAATGCAGTCCGACAAAGCGGCTCCGCACTTGAGCGTCCAACGGCTCGGCGATGTTGGAGATGGAGAGGGAGCTGGTGTTACTGGCCAATATACACGTGCTCGGTACGTGGGGCACAAGCGACGCGAACAACTCTTGCTTGACTTTGATATTCTCCACAATGGCTTCCACTACCAAATCAGCGTCACTCACTGCTGTTGACGGCGTGGTCGACAAAGATACACGACTTAGTACGTCGTCTACAAAGTGTTTCTGCGCTGTTGCGTCGTCGGCAAACTTCTTTTTGGCCACGCGGCCCAGCGACTTTTGCATGTACGCGCGGCTTTTGTCCAATGCTTCTTGGTTGACGTCGACAAGCGTCACACTGTGCTTGAACGTGGCGGCTACTTGCGCGATGCCTGAGCCCATTTGCCCGCCGCCAACTACGGCTACACGCCGGATGGCTGACTGCACGCTGCGTGTGCTGCTGAATGCGCGAACTGAAGTGTATATCATTTAGGAGTGTATTTTGGGTGGAAAGCAGAGATAAACTATTTCACATGGTATTGTTCGGACGTTAAAGGGATCAGGGTTGCTGCATGTGACGACATGTAAATCAGATCAACAGCTTTCTCATTAGATCACGGGTTAGTAATTGAGATGTAGATCGAATTCTGCAATTTGTAATGCATGACTAATTGCGGAATTAAAAGGCAGATAAAAAGAGGGGACCATCCCCTGGAATCTATGATACTCCATCTAAGAATGTCTGTTCCACAGTCCCTCTATTTCATCCTTATTCCAGTTTTAGTATTTATGCTTGGCCGAGCACTCTCCAATTTGCGTACCATGACCACTATGCCTGTTTATTTCGTGAGCCACGGCGGGCCCAATCTGTTGGACGACACCGAGTACCCACCCAATGGTGCAATTGCCAGCGGCCTGCGTGCGATTGGCGACGAGATTAAAGCGCTCTCGCCCCGTGGCATGGTTGTGGTCAGTGGGCACTGGGAAGCCGGCGCGTCATCCCTCCAAGTCAGCGGCATTCGTGCTGAGCCCCTTATTTATGACTTTTACGGGTTCCCGGCGTCGTATTACAAACAGCAGTTTCCACATACGGTGGATCCGCAGTTATCGCAACGCGTGGCAGAGTTGTTCAAAGCACAAAACGTTCCGATCGACACAGTGGCTCGTGGGCTTGATCACGGCGCATGGGTGGTGCTGAAAAAGGCAGGATTGGCCAATGCTCCGCTCCCCATCATTCAACTATCGTTGTATAAGAACGAGTCAATGGACATGCATGTACAACTGGGCGAAACTTTGGCAGAGTTGAGAAAGGAAGGTATTGTGGTGGTGGGCTCGGGAATGGCCGTACACAACTTGCGCGACTTGTTCGGATCACGGAGCACGAGCTTGCGGTCGTATGTCGAGCCGTTCGACAAACAAATCGAGCAAGCTGTGTTGGGCCCGTCGAGCGAACGCAAAAATGGTGTGTTGCAGTTGAAACAGTCAAAACTGTTGCGGCAGGCGCATCCGACGCTCGAGCATCTTATGCCGTTGCATGTGGCTGTGGGTGCGGCTGGAGACCAGTCCAAAGCTGCGAAAATGTTGGAGGCGTATCAAGTGTCGATGAGCTGGTCCTGCTACCGGTTCGACTAGATTTTTTAATTTAATACAATCCGCCACACTTGTTTCGTTACGCCACATGTGGCCCAATCACTCATTATTTTTATCGGACAGGTGTTTGACTTTAGTAAATAAACCTGTCAGTTTCTGTTAAGGGTGAGGCGGCTTGGGTCGAAATAAGTTGCTCATAACTGAGCCATCTTCATTGTATATAAAACAATTGTATAAAAATCCAACACTGCAATAAGTGTTATTTCTATTTCTTCCATTCTAATATTTTATAAAATATCGCGTATATATACTAATAAACCGAATGTCGTTTGCGTTTACACCCAAGGAGCAGTCACGGGTCGAGGTGGCTGCGTTTCTCGGAATCCATCTTGATCCAATCAGCTACGTCGATCTCTCGACGATTATAGTTCTTGGCACGATGTAC